>APFE030306045.1:18580-59939 GCA_000404065.3 Pinus taeda
ATGTTATCATAGTAAAAAAGATATACCAGATTGAAAGGATCATGAGCTTGGCCAAACCAAAGCAAAAAAATCCTATGCGACTCAAGACCCTAGCTCAACATCATCATCATAAATGAAAATAAAAGTATAGGCAGAGAAGGGAGAAGTGGCATCCCTACCACGACCTGCCGCTATGTCAAAAACCACTGCAAACACTGAAAATTCCATTCCAAGAGTTCCTGAGGCCAAAAGGGGCCTGGCTGTGTAATCTTGGAAAGAGCTATGGAGAGATGATATTTGTCTCTCCTAACATCTGAGACCAAGGGAAAGAAACTCGTGATAAAAGTATGGTTGCTTGGCTCAACCAAAGTGACTGGGGAACAACCCTCAAATCCTCAGTGAGTTGGTGCTACAGGCATATTGATTGATGCAAAATGGATATCGTAGTTTGTTGACAGATTTGTCCCCTGTTTTTGATCTCTGTATGCAAGTTCACCACTACTGTTATACAGTCAAAGAAATGTTGAAATTCAAAACAGATACCCAACAGAGCTGTTCAGAGCTGTTCACGACCCACGCCGTTTGCATGGCAAGAAGTGGAGGAAGCTTTTTGGTATTGTTCGTTGAAATGAGCCTTTCAAAAGTTATAGTCGGTAGAAGATCGGGATGTGTAATATCTATATATAAATCTGGTCTCCAGATGCAAGGCATCAAAATAATTAAGAAATTCCTTCTTGAAAACAGATTCAATATTAGGTGCAAGGCAATAGTGGAGGGTGTTATTTCTTTAGGAAGGATCATATCGGATCTCCATTACCCTACATTGTGAATGTGAAAACGCAAAGTGATCATTCTCCCACACTCTTGTGGTAGTATTCGTGTTAGCATCTTTGGTGGAGTGGACTCTGGCCAGAAAGTAGAGGCTCCCGACCTCTTACAAGTTACAAACCCACTTCTTTGCCTCCCAGGTACGACATATTCGATGGTGCAACCCCACCTCTTTGCCTCCCATGTACGACATATTCGATGGTATGTAGGTGCCTAAAATGTGCATAGAGTGGTGGTATCTAGACAAGATTTTTAAGAATGTTAACTGCAACTCTTTTGTGTTTGTAGAAGCCTGTGCTTATATCAATGACCTCATTCAATTAACTTATTCAATAAAAAATTACTCATTATCTCTTAATGTCCAAAGATTATTCATCACCATTGTCATGGTTGCCTCCGAGTTCGTGGAAGACATGTAATTTTGACTGTATCATATCTGAACCATGCCATATATTCAATGTATTTCAAACTTCATGCACATAATTATACATAGAAGGTCAATGCAACTTAATTGTGCTACTATGTTTTAAACAGTCACAGATTGGTCTAGAAAAGAATAAATAAGACAACCACTGTTGTATTCATCTGAGATCTGAAATTCAGAATTTATCAATACATAAATTCTTGTCAAATTTCAGAATTGCAACTCTAAATATTATAACAAAATAAAAAGAACAAAACATGAAGCACATTCATAGCATAATTCTGGTGTGCATTTAATTCGTAGAGAAAATTCTTGCCACCCAATGAATCGATCAACTCAAAATCCATGGAGCATCCCTTATGATTTGTACCAAACCAATTAATGAGTTTACAAATAGTGAAAAATTTGCAACTCTAAATATAATAACAACATAAAATTAACTAAATGTCAAGCCACTAATAGAAATTACGAGCATAATTTTGGTGTGAAATTTAATTCGTAGAGAAAAGACTTGTCACCTAAAGATTCAACCCACTCAAAGGCCATGCATCATCCCTTTTGATTTGAACCGATCAAAGATTTGTCTTGTTTCAACAATGTTACAACATATATAGCAACCCTCTATAATGGAAATTCCTAACCATCAAGGGACTAGTTTTGTGCACTATGGAAGGCTACTCACTGACACCACAATAACTCTTGCTCACACTTCTGGTGGGATCCTCTCCAACTCGAGGAGGGGGGTTCTTCCCAAACAATCAGATTGCTAAGGCTATCAAATGAACACAGAAGGTGAATTTTGAATAGTAATCCTTAACGAAATGGTTGACGATAGTACACTGGATCAATGGGTGAGGGAAAGGAATATGAAGGTAAAATCCTCAAGACAAAGTGCCTAATCACACCTTGGGAAATGGAGTCGAGGGAGCATTGATCAAACAAGGAAAGTGCATGCAAATTTAAGGCAATATGGGTTGCTATCCATGGCACAAATCAACCAGTTTGCTAATTTTCATTACAGAAAATTACCTTGGAAGGCTACAGGGGCCATACCTAAGCATTTGTCATGAATGTGTCATTATGTTAACCTAGCGAGAAATTGGTTTATTATAGCAAACAAGTGATTTTATTATCTCTACCCACACACAGGAATTCTGAAAATTTATTACAGTAATTAATGAACTTGTATTAGTTCAGAAATCTTAGAAATTGTGCCACATAATTTAGCCCAGATTTCTCTCTCAGTTGTATGGCCTCCTTGGAAATTATGCCACTTCAATAAACAACCCCTGAATAGCCTCGATCTGCGTGCATTAGATGTGATCCAAAATCTATACTTGTGCACCCTTGTATGGCATGTACAACCTCACATATGCACCCAACTACCTTGGGGATTGTGCAGCTGCATGGCTCCTAGAAATGATTGCCTAAAGATGCATGCAACGAGAATAATTTGGCCCTCATTCTGCTATATAATTTCTCTCTCCTGTAATTTATTTTATGTTCTTCTTAGCCTCAAATCCTCACCTGTCAAGTGTTATAGATTTTTCTGGGAAAGCCTTTTTTGGAATCTTTCTCCCCAACACCTTGTGATGACTCCTATTCTGAAATCTATAGTCTAATGTTTTAGATAGATAACTTGTTAGCACATTGGAGCTCTCAATTGGTAAAAGATGATGCCTTGAGCTCTCAATTGGTAAGAGTTGTTGCATTAAGTCAGATTGAATGATGATGGGAAAATAATTTAGAACGACAAAAACATATCAATCAATAAGCTCTTCTATAATTGGGGAAAGGATGCCTCTTAGAAATTCAAGATAACGTGGCACCATGTTGCAGGATATGAGGAATCTCAGAAGCTTTATGTAGGAGTCAAGACTATGATCAATGAGTTCTAAAACTATAAACTTCTAAGGAACCAAGAAAACTCACAAGCCAAAGAACTCCTACATTGTTGACTGCACCTACTTTTTCTTCAATCCACTTAGGTCACACCTTTTAGCTATTTTATTTTTGCTTGAATTACAACGATATTTTTTTATTACAAAAATAATATATGAAGCAAAAGCTTTTCCAGAACCCTTGATCCATAAATTTTGGAATTGTAGACCTCTTACCGGAGGTGAAAAACATAGAATTATAACATAGAATTATAGACCTCTTATGGGAGGTGAGAAACAAAGCCAAAATAGAAAAGTCCATTCACATGTTGTCTACATGGCTCCAAACAACACAAAAATCAAAATCCTTTACACGAACCCTCCTGGTGGTTCTTAGCCTACCCAAAAACTGTACTCATGATACATCAGTATTCAATATAGATATTAAAACTTTGTTGCTTGAATAGTGCAAACATTTCGGATATTCAATTAAAGAATTGATGAATGATTTTACCTGACCAATCCATGTCCTAAAACCAACCCTTTGCATGTTCTTTCCAAAATTTGAAGAATGGACAATTGCAATTACAAATAAATTATATCAGGACGATGTTTCAAATGGGAAGTTGCTCAGGTCATGAATAACAAGTCTCAATGATGTGTTCAATTATGCATCTCGGCATCTTGAACCTTCCATAACTACTTTTATTTCTATCCCCTCAATTAAAATCTTGGAGAAATTAAAGTTGCAAAGGCTGTGCTGCAAACAATGTACTTCCTTGCAACAGATCAAAGGCGTTCCTCTTTTGGAAAACCAATATAATGGGATCAACAAACCCCCAGGCAGAGAGAGCATTCTCCATCAAGCTATGGCCTCCAAGTGAGAGCACTCGCTTGATGCTAGTAGAACACATGACTGATAATCTATTTTCAGTTTCATTCTTTTCTAGAAAATATGGTCTCCTAAGCATAGAAAAAGTTGCGGAAAATGTGAATAGAATCGAAGAGACAACATTTCTTGTTGCAAATGACCATGAAGCCAAGGAACCCAGTTCAGATGATAGGTCCAAAGTGCAACTTCATGCAAGCGAATCTAGTAGAATCATGCTAGAGGCACTTAAGTGAAGACCCACAAGCCAGAAACAAGAACATTAAGTGAATTTCATGGTGAAAAATTATAAAATGCAGCAGAAATTGGAATATGTAGACATAGATAGCGAGAATTCACAACAAACATTCAATTGTAGATTCATAAACAGAGACAAAACCCCTATTCGAAGTTGGGCGCAGTCGGCAAGGAAAGGGAAACAAAGTAGTTGAAGAATGAGCTGACCTAGAAGAAATGATATTGTGTAGATGTTTTCTAAACAACAGCGCAGGCTCACGATTTCCAGCTCCGTTCTCCATTCGTGAGATTGTCGAACCAGTCTCCTCTGTTAGTTTGAACACTGCTACACTGTGTGAGATTGATCCAAGCTGTGGGTAGTTTGCGAAATTGATGTCGGTAGGTTGATCCATGAAGGTTGCCGGTAAGGTCATGGAAGCAAGAAAACTGAAGAACAGTTGATCGTGCCAGAACAAATGTGGGTTTTTGGGAGTAATGAGCAATAATGTATCTTGTTTTTTCTCCGATTTATGCTCGATTGTGTCTCTGTTCCGGTGGGTACAGGATCTAACAAAAATCTTGCAGCATCCTGTTAGCGCTCCAACTTCGGGCAGCCTGAAGGCCGCCTGTTAGCATTGGATGCTGCCCGGGATTAACTCCCAACGCCTCTTCCTGCTCTCCCTTTCCCGTTCGTCAACAAAACCGCACAGATATGTTAAGGATCTACCTGTGCCTACTTCTGACCTTACACAACCATACAAGAAGCTTTCTGATCTTACTAAACCATATAAGAAGCTTTGTTTTCATAGCCCATAACTGGGCAAAAGCAGGACAAACTTTTATTGAAACTGCTATATTTTCTTGATCTATTGAAAACCGCTATCTAATCTCAGTCTGTTGAAGCCAACCTCGAATACTCACACAAATTGGTTAAGGTACTCATCGACAGTGGTGTATTTCACATCAGGGTACGACTGACTGCCCTCCACTCCGCCCGACGCCAGGTGTCAGCCTGAGAACGAAAGGGACCCGACGCCAGGTGTCAGCTTGAGAATGAAAGGGACGACGAAAGTCCCTTTCAAAGGAAGGCCCATCGGCCTAAACATAAAGCTTAAATAAAACTTAAGCTTAATACCTTTGGATTTTATGATCGGCAATCGGCATCGGGGAGGTGTCGGGGTGTTTGTCACATTTGAAATCTCCAATTGCCGATCTTTCGATTGGGTAAAAAAATAAAAATTAATTTTAATATTAAACTAAATTAATTTGCCATTTCACGTACGTGTATGTTTTGGGATGTCTCCATACCCTTTTAATGATCGGCGATCGGGGAAGTGTAGTGTCGGGGCTTTTGTTAAACAAGCTGCGATTAAATCCTCTGATCCGATTAAAAGTCCCGATGCGATTGAAACAATTTTTTATTATATATTTTTTGTTATATTATTTTATTTTTTTGGTTTTATTTTAATGCTGTTAAGTTATTAAATTATCAAAGGCATAATTTTTCTATTTAAACTACAACCACTTTAATGAAAATAAAATAAAAATAAACTACAACCACTTTGCCATCTTGATTTTTTGATATTAGTGATTTATTTGAAATATTGGAGTAAATTACTAAAATCCCGTTGCTTCATAATTTAGCTGCATAACTAAAAATGGAAAAATGTTAGTAAAAACTCACTATGGGTTAATATTTAAAATGAATGCATTATTGAACTAATTTATTTACAAAATGCAATATTGTACATTTTATGCATTTTTTACCTAGACTACATAAATGACAAGACTTCAAAGGAGTACCCTTTTCAAACCAGTGGTCCAAATGAGGCGAAACAAACGTCAATGGGAAGCTTATAAAAAATTGATTTTAACAAAGCAATCAAAACAAGAATCCAAAGAAAATGAAAAATTAACAAAAGCGTACGGCAATCAACTAAATAAAAATCCAAAAAGGTGCTTAGCCAAAAAATTGATAGAAAGGGTCCCCATTATTTGAGTTCAGCAAGTCAATAATGGGGGGGTTGTGTTTTCACCACAACAGGGACACATTTACAGGAACAGATCTTACAAGTAGGACATAAGGATGATAGGTACATGGAGCTTAGGCATAGGTTACAATAGGGTACAAGTGATCATGATGTGGACTATCATCTCACGATAGATGGCTTGGTGAGATTCAGGGACAAGATTTATGTGTCAAATGACAGAGGGATCAATAAGCTTATCTTGAGGGAGTTTCATTTCAAGCCATATTTAGGTCACCCAAGGTATCAGAAGGCATTGACAACAATGAAGAAGTTATACTATTGGTTGAATCTGAAGAAGGAAGTGGAAGAGTTTGTGATTAGATGTTTGGACTGTCAACAGCTGAAGGCAGAGTGTAAGAATCTAGGTGGATTTATTCAGCCTATTTTGATTCTAGAGTGGAAATGGGAGGTCATTTCCATGGAATTCATTGCAGGTCTTCCGAGGACTTCGAGGAAACATGATTCTATCACGGTTGTGGTTGACAAGTTGAGCAAGGTAGCTCACTTCATTTCAGTGAAGATTACTTATTCAAGTAGTTAGGTGGCACAAGTCTTCATCAAGGAGATGGTGAGATTGCATGGTGTTCTAAAGAAGATTGTGTCGGACAAGGATGCTAAGCTCACTTCCAAGTTTTGCAAGGAGTTGTTTGCAAGTTTAGGGACAAATTTGGCTTTTAGTACTTCTTATCATCCATATACATATGAACAAACAGAGAGGATCAATAGGATGTTGGAGGATATGCTGAGGATGTATGTCATGCATCAACAGAGGAGATGGGAGGATGACCTTCCATTGGTTGAGTTTGCATACAACAATGGTTATCAAGAGTCATTGAGGTTGAGTCTATCTGAGGCAATGTATGGGCGAAGTTGTAATACTCCCATTAACTGGAGTGATCCAATGAACAAGGTACTTATTGGACTAGATACGTTGGCAGAAATCGAACATGAAATGCAGGTTATTAGGAAGAATTTAGAGGCAGCATAGGGAAGGTAGAAGAGTTATGCAAACTAGCACAAGTTGTTTAAGGAGTTTCATGTTGGGGAGGATGTGTATTTGCACATCAAGCCCAAGAAGATCTCCTTGAGGATTGGATCATGTGCCAAGTTGGCACCATGGTATTGAGGGCCTTTCCAGATCCTTGAGAGGATTCAACCAGTGACCTATCTACTTGCACTACCTCTGACAATGAAATTCCATGATGTTTTCCATATTTCATTGCTTAAAAGACATGTAAAGGATGTTGATCATGTTATTGATTGGTCTATATTACAGGTGGAGCCAAAAAGAGAACTACATCTGTAACCTCAGTGCATATTGTAGCAGAAACAACTCATGCTCTAGAATAGAGAAATCAAGCAAGTCAAAATGCAGTGGAAGCACTTTAGGCCCAAAGAAGCTACATGGGACATGGTTGATTAGATGCAGGCTATATACCCTTCATTGTTTGATGGTTGAGGCAAAGCAGTTTTGGTATTTTCATATATTCATGTATGGGTTCTATTATAAATACCGCCATGTTGTGTTATAAATCTCTAATAAGTGGTATGGTTGTCATGTTGCCATGTTTGTCATGATGGTTTTGCTTTTGAGCAGGTTGATCTTTGTAATTACTGCAACGAGCTAAGTTATAAAGCTCCATAGGCAATATGCTTTTGCTGGTTGTAAGTGTCATAGAACACCGAGGACGGTGTTCCCCTAAGGGGGAGGGGTCTGTAACAACCCCAAGCTAAAAGTTCACGTAATAAAATTTAATAAAGGAAAAATAAGGCCAAGTTCATGGGACACTTATTCCAAGCTGAATGTTAAGCAAAATATCCTAGTGGGCATCACTTGTTGTGTTTATGGATAAGGGGGAATTGGCAAAGGCAATGGCAAAGGCTTGAAAAGGAATTTTGGCATTTTATTTATGAAAATAAAGGAAATTAGGAGAAAAGGGAGGTGAAAGGCCACAAGTTACATGTGAGGAGGAAAATGAAGGAAAATAATATAAAAATGAAGAAATTAGAGGCATTAAGAATAAAAAGACATCAGAGCATCAATTTATATCCTTTTGTCAGTTCAGTCTTGGAGTTAGTCTCGGAGAGGAGAAGGGCACCAAGAGGAGAAGGAAATAAAGCAAGCTAAGGAAGGACAAGGAAAGCAAAGGAAGGAAAAGGGAGAAAGGATCAAGTAAGGAAAGGTCGGATCAAGCAACTTCAACATGAATACTTGTAGGTAACAGATTACATGTATGATTTCCTAGCTGATTTGGGCATGCATGGCATATGCATGTGTGTATTTGGTTTCTTTATTGTTAGTGGAAATGGATTTTGTCGGGTTTTGTTAGTGGTTTTAGCCTTTCCTTTCAATTTATGGTTAGCCATGGTGTGATGGGATTCTTTATCGGTTGAGATTTGGATTGCCAGAAGATTTTGGATCCAAGTGAGGTGTCTCGGGAAAATCCCAATGGTTGGGGGTGGAGATGGTTTTTTTCTAGGAAGCCCTCAATAGGTTGGTAGAGACAAGAAAATTCCTCAAGGGATGGTGAAGGAATTATGAGGCATCCAAGCTCAGTTTGGTTTTGTGATCTCGAGATTGGTTTAGGTGAGATCACAGTATGGTGAGGGTGGAGGTGGTTTAACCTCTGGATTCCTTTGGTTGTTTACGTATTAGTTTATCCCATGAGATCCCACATTCATGCTTGGACTATGGCATAGGGGTGATTAGCTGAAAGAAAGAGTTGGTTCAACCCAATCTATGGTCAGGCGGTATGTGGAAGTCCCTAACTTGGTTAGATTTTTCATTGGTTAATAAGAGCTAAGTTTCTCTTGGTTTTGATGAGTAATTGTTCTTATTACTATGTGGCTTTAATGTTTGTTCTATCATTGCTATTTATCTGGTTATATGTTGGTTATAAGCATGGTTATATGAAAAACTTATGTATGGATCTTATCATAATTTGATCAATGAATGTCTGGTTAATGAATGCATGATGTAATTGGTGTTATGACAATTATTGTGAGAAGGAATTGGTCCTTCTTATTAAAGCACATATAAGTTTTTAGATCCCTATGCTTAAATATGCATTCATGACCTGTAGGTTACATGTCTATCATATGTTTTATGGAATGCTAGTCCCAGTTGGGAGAGGTCAGGTAAGGTCCTGGTTCAAGTTTTGGTTTATAAGTTTTGTTTCTATGTCATTCAACTTTTATGGAAGTTTAATTGAGTTCTAGGCAGAGGTCTGAGTCCTAGCCTTGAAAAAGTGACTCAGAATTCAGGTTCATTGACATAAAACTAAGTAGAAAAGTCCACAATCAATGGCAAGAAATCCTATGGGAGAGACTGAAGGCTTATAGTCACATGGAGGCCTTGGTAAGGGGCGATTGAGGCTCTAGGTCAGTGAAAAAGAGAGTTGTCTCAGGGGTTGGACACTTGGAGGGGTTGGGTTGCTACCTGAGGTCTTATAACACCTTAGGGAAGTCAGTAAGGTCTCAAGTTGTCAAATCCATTTACTTTAGGTCATATAGGATGTTGAATCTTTTCATAGTGACCCTCAACTCATGTTTACCCCAGGAAAACCGACGAAAGCAAGTAAATGTGGGAGGAGGTAGTTACACTACCAAAGAATTTCTTTGCTTGGATATGTGTTGCCACCTCAAAACTCTATGAAAAATATTAAGTCTACAACTAAACCAGATCACAAACTTGCATAAAACACAAATAAAAGCTCAACACTTTCGCAAAAGAAAAATCCCTCTACCTCTTTAATGAACACCAAACTCTCAACCCTTGCATATAACATTAAATCCCTAGCTTCTATAGATAGCAACCCTATAGAGTACAATGTCATTGAGGATATGAAGAAGACTAACGAAAATTCCTCCCTTTATGACCTCTATAATCTTCCCTAATAAGGGAGTTAATCATGAAAAATTTTAAACCCTCTCCTACCCAACAAAAACTCAGTTGCAATCCTAGAGTCTCGGGGAAAATAACTCCTATGACAAACAATAAAGAAAAAGTTTTTAAGTATAGTAGTAACACTACTAGTATTGGATCGAAGTCTCAAACCCTACCTTTCCTCTTGAACTTTGAATTTTTTAACTAGAATGTGCACAATTTCTGGGTTGTCTCTGGAGCCTCTTCCATTATACTGCCCAACTCTATGTGAAAAAAAATCATTGTTGTCCTAAGAGTGACTAATGCCAAAATGATTTAGCTATACAGGTCATAGGTAAAATTCACACATGAACTTAAAGAAGTCTTGATCAAATTGTTGACCAATCCCATAGTTTATCAAGTGATTGGCAATATAGTTGTTGACATACCCAAAGCATATAATTTGTTGTTGAGTAGGAATTGATCGCATAATCTCCAAGGATACTTTTCCTTTGATTGCACTCATCTATAGCTACCCTATAAAGGAAATAATAATCAAATAAGGGTAGATAGTGAATCCCATGTAAAACATATGGTGACAAAATTAGAAGGATCCAATGAATCTAACAACTTTGCTCATGCCACATTAGGGGACTACTTTCTAGAAACTAATATTGGTTTTTATACAGTGCAACCATCATCCCTACCGTCTGATGCATATTATGAACTCTTTCAATTCTCATAGACCGATGGTTATGATCATTATACACTAAATGTAAATATCAATAATTCCACTGACTTCATAATAGATACTAAGCTTTGGACACTATATTTAGACAGTTCTAAGACACAAGATAGAGTTGGTTCTAGATGCATTCTATCTAATCCACGTAAGTAGAAAACTCTCATATCCTGTTGATAAGAATTTGATTGTACTAATAACACTATATAATATGAATAAATTATCTTTGGATTGAAAAATCTCTTGACTTGAAGGTAGAGTGATTGAAAGTTTTTGGCAATTTAGAGATAATCATTTGTTAAGTACATAATAACATTCACTGACATCTTAAATGTTACCAATAAGAGATAAGTAAAATTTTGCATTATTTAAATCATTTAATATTATCTCCATTCCTCAATCTATGAATGTTGTTGCTAACACTTTGGCTAATGTAGTTGTTATGTTTACCCCTATGTGTCACAAGTTTTCTATTGAATTAATTTTCAAACCTGTTGTCCCTAACAATGTCACTAATTAGTGACTATTTAACGACAATATGCAGGTAGTATACTTCCTAACCAATAAATACACATTCAAGGATGTTGTTATTAAGGAAGACAAGCTAGGACAATAGACTAAACAAAGTCAAGATGTAGATAGGAGTAATCCAATCCCCAAAGGCTTTGTCTCACTTGAATTTTTTTTGATGTGTAGTCTTGTTTTCGCGCACCCGCCAACATTAAGACTCACAATCACACCTTGATGCATGAACTCCTAAATATTGGGATTGACCAAGACCTAAAGTTTGTCAATTTAGGAACTTATTGCTCATTGATATAAAATAACACATTTGTCCAACATTTCATAAAGTACAAAGACATTTATCATGATTTGAAAACATACGACACCCACATTATTCAACACATCATTCCAATTAAGGAGGGTGCCAAGTTATTTCAATAAAAGCTACACAAGGTACACCCCCCACTCTAAGAGCCATTAATCCACAAAGAGCTTAAAAAATGTTGAAAATGCAACAAGAAAATCCTAATCTAATTTGTCCTTGAATTAAATTAGGAATTAAATTGTAATTCCATATATCATGACAACTTGTAATAGTTAACTAAGTTAAATTGACTTAGTTATCTCAGTTAATTCAAGTTGAGAGTCTAGCTAGAGTCATGTAAAGTGTATCCTACAATTAGGAGCACTAGATGAGTTTATTTTGAGTTGTAATTATTTAATTCAGTCTAATTGAGTTAAATTCAATGAAACTAGTTCCAACGGATGGAGGAATTAGTGGGAGATAAAACACAATGTGGTGTAACCAACAACAGTGGGGTGTAACCAACAACAATGGGGTGTAACCAACATCAATGGGGTGTGACTTAGTGTAGTGGGGTATAACCTGCGGTAGTGGGGTGTAACCTGCAGTAGTGGGGTGTAACCAACACTGATCAGTAAAGTGAAGATTCACTCATAATTAACTCATGCATTTCAGATCAGAGAAAGACCCAGTTGAGATTAGAGTTCAGGGATAATGTATTATCAGTTGTATAATCATATGAATTTTACAGGTGGTACATGAAATCAGAGGAAGGCTTATGAGTATTGCGCAATTCATAATTGTGGGATTTCCTAACTAAATATGGGCTAATTCCCAAGGGAACAACACAAGGAAATAGGAGCTTAGAAGACAACAAAATTGGCTAAGTATTGGCTTGAGTTTGTCTAGGAAGCAGTGAGATAGATGTAGATAGTGTAGAGCTTGCTCGGGCTTGAGAAAAGCATTATAATATTCTCATATTTTCTTATTAATGCAAAATACAAATAACATGGGTTTTTAGCTGTGGCTTTCCCCATAAAATCATTGTGTTATATGTGATTGAATTATTTCTCTTATATGCTTCATGATTTCATCGATCGTTTATTGTTTTTGTTGATGAGTAAAGTAGATTCAAGTCAATTGTTTTAACATATTACAATATGTAGTTTGAATCTACAAGGAATTTCTACATGGTATCAGAGTTGAAATCACTATAGAAGAGGAGAATATGAGTTTGTATTTTGTAGGAGAAATCAAATTTGCAGTATTAGCAGGATGTTGTTCTACGGATTGAGACTCAAATATGCCCTTGAGGGTAGTTCAAACTATATTTCTTGGAAGGACAAGATGAAGGCAGTGTTGGAAGACAACATACTTAAGGAATTCATAGACAAAGATATTCCTAAACCAGTTGATGCTCAGGATCTGGCAGAGTGGAGAAAGTGTCTGACAAAGACGAGAAGGATTATACTAGAAGGTGTTTGAGATCATATTGTCTCGAACCTCCATAGTAAGGAAACTCAATTTGAAATGTAGAAGGCCTTGACAAACCTGTTTCAAAATAGCAGTGACCACAAGAAGTTGGCACTGAAGGACAAGCTCAGAAAGATCAAGATGGATAAGGGCGACTCAATACAGAAGTACTTGACCAAGTTCACCAAATGTTGAGATGAGCTTGGAAGTGTTGGTGTTACAATTTTTGAAGATTATATGGTAAGCCTAACACTTCTAGACCTTCTAAAGAGCTGGCATAACTACCAGGAATCAGTTAATGGGAGGGAGAAGCTACTAGAGTGGGAGCGGTTGTGGTTCGGCTTGGTACAAGAAGAGATTCGAAAGAACACCAAAGATGGATCCTCATCTAAGCATGATGATGAGGATAACTGTGCCTTAGATGGAAAGGTGAAGAAAGGGAAGGGGAAGTCATCCCATTCCAAATCAGATTCTAATAAGGGCGGAAAGAAGAAGGACTTGTCGAAGGTTAAATGTTTTTACTGTCACGAGTTGGGACACTATGCCACAAAGTGGCCACACAAGAAGGCCGGTAAGAAGCCCTTAGGAGGAGCGGTAGGTGAATCTCTTGCTTCAAAATTTGAGCTATATTTCACCCTCATTGCTTGCATGGTGACATCAGTGATGGGTAGTGTGTGGTACCTGAATAGTGGAGCCTCATTCCATATGAATGAAAACAAATATTTCTTCAGTGACTTGGAGGAGAAGGACCTCCAGATGCACACTGAGATGGGAGATGATGGGAGGTATTGTGTGACCTACATTGGCATTGTTACCTTTCAGAGGGAGTTTGGTACTCCTCTCATATTAAAAGATGTCATGTATGTTCTAGGTTTGAAGAAGAATTTGGTTTCAGTTTCCATGTTGGCGGATCATGGCTACGATGTGATATTTAGCAAGGGAAAGGATTTCCTTCATCACATAGCCTCAAGACAGGTGTTACACATCAATTTGTCACCACGACACTTGATCAATTTATGGATATTTTTACCATCCGTGAACATGTTGAAACCAACTCCCTTAGAAGTCAAACAACTCAATATATGTTGAAGTACATGAGAAATTTGGGTCAAATAGCTCTCACACCTTGTTAAGTTCCACCTGTGCCGATTTATCTAGTGTTTCCCATGCATGCGTTGAAATTGACTCTGAGAACAATGTAGAGTTGTGCTCTGTCTGTAACTTTAAGCCTGCGTAGGTGAATTCTAGAAAGTAAAAATAAAAAGTACATTCTAGAAACATAGTTGGTCGAATATTTCCTAACTGGATGCTTCCAGGTGATGACTATTCGAACTATAACCCTCTTAAGATGAATTTGCATCCCTTTTCTCATGGTAACCTCATCCTTCATTAAAGGAGGTTCATCTTCTTCTTAGGGATCTAAAACTTCCTCCCCTTTGGTCTATAAAAGGACTAGATGGTTGAGGGATGAAGGAGGTTAGAATTCAGAGAATACAAACTTATGTTGTTGGTTTTAGATTTGAGAGCTTGTCATTTGAGGAGGAGATTAAATGAATTTGGGAGGGACCTCATGATGTCAAGGAGAAGGTTGTAAAGCTCCTCTTATATTCTGATTAATACAAATGAGAAATTTCTCCCATTGATTTTGTCTTTTGTGAATGATGAATGGTTTACAATTGTTTATTATGTTTGTTAAGGAAAATTCAATCCCTAATTTCCTGGATCATTAGGCTAAGTTGTTTGGATTATTATATCACATGTGGTTTTGATCCTTTTCTAGTCTATGTTTGCAGATATTGTCAAGCATTGAAGAACTGCATCAAGTCACAACAAGGGATCTTCATCAGGCATTTCATGAAATTGGGAAGAGGTCTATCCATTAGCTATATTGCTTGTAATTCAAAGAATTTTAACTTAGGGAAAGAGTCAATTCATTTGTCATGACTGTTTCTAGCTTCCATTTAGGATCTAGGGAGATCGCTCTTGTCTGCAAGAGGGATTTTCTGGTGTAACAAACTGGTGACCATACTGGGGAACGTCTCTGTTCTCATCTTTTTCCTTAGCCTTGCTTTCTGATTTTTTATTTATTTATCTAGACCAGAGTCTTCATAAATTAATGGCCTTTTAGATCTAATTTGTTGATTCTCGAATTTTTATTTTTTCTTTACCTTTTCCTCCCTGCGTTTTTTCCGTTTGTACACAAAACACAACTCTATGCCCTTTTCGTTGTAGCAATTGAGCGCATGCACTTTGTTTTCTACTAGAAATCCGCGCAGGCCTTGATTTTTTTTGAAAATTTCATACTTGCTTCAGCCCATACCTGACTTTGTCTTTCTGAAAGTGTCATTCTATTTATTTAGACAGTGTGTTGTCTCTTCTGAACTCAGTTAATTGCTTTGTGGATGATTTTTGAAAATTAGGTCTTTTTGAATGAATACCTTAGGGTTTTGCCCGGTTAATTTGCTAATTGATCAAAACAAGTTTGAATTTCCTTTTGTAAGTGATATTCTTATTTTGTTCTATCAAGTACACTGGTTAAGCCTTAAATATTGATTATTTTTATTCAAAATCGCTTTGAATTGCAAATTAGGGTTTCTGAAGACCTTGTACTTTTGTGAAAGAATTGTGATTATTTTTCCTTGATAAAAGAAATTGTTGCATTTGCCTTGAGAAAATTTCTGTGATTGCACTGTTGTTGTCATTAAATCAAACATTCATAGGAGAATATGTCTTTCATACAACCTTCTTGATTGATTTCTGTGTTCTTGAAAGTTTTGAGTGATTAGAAGAAAAGAACATTTTAGTTTGTTTTGATGATTAGAGAAATCTGGAAATTAGTTTGTTGATTGCATTTTCATCACAAAATAGTGAAATTGGTTGCTTTAGAAAATTGGAAAAGTTGTGAGTTTTTGCATTTCATTTCTAAAAAAATCAAAGAAACTCTTTCTTTTCTCTAAATAGAATCTCATCGCAATTGAAAGTTTCTTTTGCATTTTAGAGTGCATTAAGATTTCGAGTTGTGTCACAACATCACAAGTTTCACCTTCATCACCCATAGCGTAAAAGAACAACTTAATAATCCAATGTTAATTTAAAATTCACCTAGAATTTTACATTTTTTAGGGCTATTTTCACTTGCAGTAGCTTAAGTGTAGGGATTTGGAATAGGGAAGGAAGTAAACTTTCCAAAGCTACAAATGAACAATAGAATTTTGAGTTAGGGAGAGAAAATCCAATTATTTCCTTTTTGCTCTGGGAAGCTCTTCTTATACATGAGTTAAGCACGAGGCCGTGTCGAATCTGGTGAAGTGATTCGACCCACTTCATTGGCCTAGATGCAGTGATTTACATGTATTACAATGGTACCGAAAGGTACTTTGGGTCACTTGAAAGTAAACCTCCAATTGATCATGTGGAGGAGCCTTCAAGGGGATTGAGCATGTTACTCTACCCTTGTGTGTATGTCTAATCTACGACTGCCCCCCATGTAAAATTGTTGTATTTTGTGAACTTAGTGACTATAATCCTAGGGATCTATCGAAGTTGATGATAGAGGGAAGATCCTTATGTACCTGGAACAAACGTTGGCTAGACTCACTTGGACTCTCTGGAGGGTAATATTTTCTCGAGATGGTTTATAGCAGAGTTACTTGCACCATACCATTTCATTAAGTAGGTTGTCAGGGTAACTGATTCAAAACACTCATTTTATATAAAAATTTTCACTTTGATCTCTTCGATGTTGGATTTCATCAGCAGCTAGTAAATATTGATCTCTGTGAAGAGTAAGTTTGTATGGTTTGAACTCCTAGATTTTTTAGCGCGTGTTACTTTCCGTGTTGTTGTTGTTTTTTTTTTTTTACTTTTTAGAGACTTTAGGTGTAATTTAGATATTGTTTGATTAATAAATTGAATTTTTTTCATTGTGGCAGAACTACCAAGACAATCATGTAGGATACTCGTGGATCCCTCTGAGTATACATTGAGTGAGTTATAAAAGATTAAAGAAGAAAAGTATAAATCATTTGAAATTGGAACTGCAACAAAAACTGAAACTTCTACTATTATTGATTCTGATGTAAGAGGAATTGATGTTAATCAACCTATAACATCTACTATTTTAGGCCTTGAAGTAACAAAAACTGAATTTGATTAAACTCATAATTTAACATCACACACAGCAACAACTATTTTACATATTACTAGACTCATTCAAATTGAATCAAATACTGGAGAATCTTCTGATAGAAACCCCATTTCCGAACCAAATATTAACGAACCTGAGTATGATATATCCGAGCCTAAAATTCTTACCTCTGCTACAACACATATTATGGATCCTCCACTTTCATGCATGTGAAACTTATCATTACTGATAGTCTCCCTCCTGGTCTCATTTCTATTGAAGAACTTGTTTTAGACGAAGAGGAAGAACCTACAGTTTCTACCGATGAACCTGCAGATATCTCATAATTTTTGTTTCGATATCTTCACCCCAACCCTTGGTATTTTACACCCTTGAACTTTTTAGGACAAGGGATTCCACGTTACATGACTCCTTATTCTATCGTGCCCGGTTTTGACTAGTCCACAATGATTCCTAGAAGTGCCACATCAGATACATCCATGTTTTCCACTTCTCCGAAGTCCACATTGTATGGCGGTTTTTTACCACTTGGATAGAAATATCTCATAAGAGCTTATTCAGGAGCTTTTTCCTCGAACTCATCTTCAAACATGTCAACTGGTGTAATTATCCATACCACTACAGGTTTGACATCTGAAAAAGTCATTAATACGGTTTCTGGTAATGTTGGTAATCCACAAGCTAACCCAACAAGTGTTTCTTATTTGCTTGGGGGAAACTGTTATATCCTCCGCCTGGAGGATAGCCTTTTGGTGGACCTTACCCTATAGTTGGGGGGTAACCCCCCGCCAGAAACTACTTTAATTATGTTCAAATGCCTTAAACCGGTTTTGGTCAGCCTGTTCTACCTCAACTCGCCGTTGGAATGCCTTACCCTGGATTGAATAAAATATGGAACCCTTCTCAACAGTCAATTCCTGTTGCTTCTCAAGTTCCTTTGTATCAACCTGGCCAACCTCTTGGAAAACCTATACAGCAAATGCCTTTTCAAGGTATACCTTTTCAAGTCCAACCAACCATCTAGGCTAATCCATTGACACCTACCCAACAATCGCTTCAGCAGCCTGCCCCGAGTAGCCATCAAACCATAGGGAAGTATACCATGCCAACGACTGTTCAGAACCCAGGTTTAGGTTCGCCTCAAACTCCCATTCCAGGAGTATCGCAGGTAACTATCCCACTTACGTCACAAGTGACTATGCAACCACTTGTTCGGTCTTTACCTCATGCATCTGAAGTTTAATCCATTCCTACAATTCCGTCAGCACAATACCTATTGTCCAACCTAGTATTCCATATATGAAAGTACCTTTTTAAGGGCTACCTTTCTGAGGTTTACCCCAGAGTCAGTTTGTTCAAGGTACACCTTTTCAAACTCAATTTCTCCAAGGTCAACCCTTGCAAAGTCAACCCTTTCAGGGGCAGTTTGTTCAAGGTCAAATGGGTTAGAGTCTCCCCTTCCAGAATCAACCATACCTAGGTCATACGTTTCAACAACCTATTCAACCGCAATATGGTATGGCTCATCCTGGATACCTAGGAGGTATGCAAATTCCAATTGCTCAAGATATCCCTGGATATCTTGGATATCCTCCTCTCAGTACGAGACTCACACCTTAAGGTTATCAATATCAATTGTAAGACCCTAATCGCCAGTTGCCCTTCATTGCAACTTTGGATTTTCTTGACCTTTCTTGGTTAACTAATGATCCACTTCTTTATTTACCCTATTGCAGGTTGACTATTCCTATTAAGTTGCCCAATGATATTCCTATGTTCAAAGGTAAGTCGGGTGAAGATCCGTCCAACCATATTTGGTGTGCATCCAACTCATTAAACAACGATTCTATTAGATTACGACTTTTTCAGTGAATCTTGACTAGTTTGGTAGTCAAATGGTATGTAGAATTGCCATGCATTTCCTTCAACATGTTTAATTCCCTTGCTATAACCTTTTAACCCATTTTCAGTTACCCATTTGGTATGACAATGGAGCTGAACTTTTGAATTCTTTGAAGCAGTTAACATCAACCCATATCCCAGATCACATTCACGAATGGAGATGAAGATATCACTTAGTTAATGTTTACATTCCAGACTAGATTTTGGTTGAATGGTTCATAAAATCGCTCTTACCAGTAATAACTAAAGATGTGGCCAAAGGGGGTGTTGTAACTAAAGAGAAAGTAATTTCTCACACTCAATACCTTGATCTTGTTTATACTCAGTCTGGTACTTTGTATGAAAAGATCCCAGGTTTACCTTGATCTACTCCAAATAATCCACCTCTTCTAGGATCACATGTTGCAGATGGTATGATTGGTTCTAAGAATGTTACAGTTTTAGATCTATTTGATTCACTTGACGAAGATCCTTCTCCCAGAATTACTTCTGAAATTAACGTCGTAGATTCATCTATTGGCAAGGGTAAGCTATCCGGAAATAATAAAAAGGGAAAAGGTAAAACTAAACAAGATAACCTCTCTAAGGAGAAATCAATCAAGAACGAACCATCTAATGAAAAGAGGAAACCTTGCTATCCTTGCTTAATTTGTGAGGAATATCATTACACTAAGGAGTGCCCTCATCGGGCTAAAATTTCCAAATTCATCAAAGTTCACCCACACCTGCTATTTTAAAGGATCCTTTTCCTCCACAAGACAACAAAATGGTCTCTCACGACCAATCCTTCTCATCCCCATCGAGAGCTATCATGACGATGTCTTCCAGAGTTATGGTAGTAATGAGATCCAAATATTACACGTCAAAGAGTCCTGTTGAGGATGGAGACGACTCCAGTTCACCTGGTCAAACTCCTGTGTCTACTCCTCCTTCTTCTAAACCATTGCATATTGAAAACCGAATCCTGATATGATAATTCATCACCCTCCTAAGGGTATACTTCATAAGTCAACCTTTAATCCTCATGCTAGGGCTGCCCAAAATTATAACATCATTGAAGATCTGGCTATGTCACCTTAGGCCATGTCTACCCTTGAAGTGCTGCAAACTTTTCCAACACAAAAGAAATTATTATTACCAGCCATAGGAGTTGTATATCCTCAAGACTCCCATTTGATTGTTTTCGATCTCGAAAAGCATGTCCCACGTCTCCCACACCAACTGGCTTTTCAGATACCAGTTCACGTCAAAACTCAACGATTTTTTTGAATAGTGATTGACGAAGGAGAGTCGACGCATATTATGTGTATTGCTTGTTGGAAAGCCTTGGGTTCTCCAACAATCAATCAATCTCCCACGACTTTGAAAGCCTTTGATGGAAGAGGTTTTCGTTCGTAAGGACTATTAAATGATTTATCAACTGAGTTAGAGGGCAAAAAAAATTGCAATAGATGTTGAGGTTGTTGATGCTCAACTTTGCTATAACCTTTTTCTTGGTCGGAGATGGAATTATGCCATGGCGACAATAGTCTCCTTAGATTTTATGATCCTTATTTTTCTTCATAAAGGAAGAATTGTGAAAGTGGATCAACTTTCCTACTATACTTGTGACCCTAATTCCTCCGGTAGTATCCCATTTGTTGGAAAATCAATCACTCCTTATGAGGAAGTTGGTGTTGGCCTACTCAAAGACTCATCTTTGATGGGAACCTTTGCATTTCCTCCACCAAATTTCCCTCAAAATGATGCCCAGATTGACATGATTACATCAAGTACTTTTGAATCAGGAGATCCGTGGAAAGTACCTTCAGAATCATGAATGATCTTATATGGTGATGGAATGCCTCATAGTCTTTTTGAGTTATCCTACGAGGCCGTTCAGTCTTTTTCCAACCCATCAACATCTGATAATAATTAAATGAATATGATTATTGATGAGTATTCTCATTTTTCACGCTTGGAACTGATCTCTATGCTTGATCCTTTTAATACAATCTTTTTAACCGATAAAGGGATTATGGAAGTTATGGCCTTGGACGAAATGCCATGGGACGATATTCATCATCGTTCAACTTTCTTGCCATCCTTTGAAAAAATTGAGAATAATTTCTCATCTATGTTTTCATCCAAGACCCTTAATGATCCTCAATGTCCAATATCTACCCTTTCTTCTAGTTCTCAATAGAATTTAGGGAACATATCGACAATGATACCTATCAACATCTCAGTGAAACCTGAAATAATTAAAAATATTCATATAGGCGCTTCTTATTTGTTAGAAGATTTCAACTTACAAAGCCTATGTCAGGAATTTCATGACATTTTTACTTGGTCCTATGAAGAGATCCCAGGAATTGACCCTAGCAGTGTTGTACATGAAATACAAAATTATCCGAATGCTAAGCCAGTCAGACAATGATTACATCTGAAACATTCGCGAAAAGTTGTTGCTATCAAAATTGAGGTTGAGAAATTGTTGAAAGCAGGATTTATTTACCTTGTTCCTTTATCCGATTGGGTATCAAATATTGTGCCTGTTAATAAAAAGCAAGGAACTATTTGAGTGCGTGTCGATTACCGAGATATCAATAAATATTGTCCCAAGGACAATTATCCAACTCCATATATCAACCAAATTGTCGATGACTGTGTCGGGAATGAAAATTTTTCCTTCATGGATGGATTTTCTAGTTACAATCAGATAAACATACTACCTGTCGATCAGTATAAAATTGCATTTATATGCCCATGGGGAAATTTTGCTTGTTGCAAACTCCCATTTGGCCCAAAAAATGCTGTCGCGAATTTTAATGAGCAATGTCTTACGCGTTCCACAATATCAAGCATATTGTTCAACCTTATTTAGATGACCTCCCGACTCATTCCATGAAATGGCAGGAACACCCATTGCACTTAAAAGCGATTTTTATTAGGTGTAGGCATTACAATATTTTCTTGAACCCGCACAAATGTGTTTTTTGCATACAATCCGATTGGCTTCTAGGTTTGATCGTTTCAAAGGAAGGCATTTGTGTCGATCCCCTCAAGGTAGAGGAAATCTTGAATTTGCCTGCTCCTTCTAGCCTTACTCAACTCCAAATTTTGCAAGGGAAGGCAAAATTTTTGCGTAGATTCATCCACAATTATGCTGAACTAACCTATGGTTTTATTCGATTGTTGAAAAAGGGTATTCCATTTTTCTGGGATGAGATTGCTGATAAAGCTTTCGATGCATTAAAGCATGCTCTAACTAATTTGCCTTTACTGCATCCACTCGATTATCATCAAGACTGCTTTATGCACTTAACTACATCTGATGCCATCATTGGCATGGTGTTAGTCCAGAAGGATGATTCTAGAAGCTAACATGTGATTTACTATTTGAGTAGTAGTCTCACAAAAACTGAGATTAAATACGCACATGTGGAGAATCTAGCCTTGGAAATTGTGCAAGCTGTTCAACGATTCCGTCACTATACTTCTCTGAAAAATGACTGTCATTTCAGATTGCAACCCTTTGATGTGCATTCTCATGAAACAATTGCTAGGGGGAAATAATTGAAGTGGATAGTTATTCTAAAAGAGTTTGATTTGGAATTTGAAAATTCCAAATCAAATAAATCCTTGATTTTCGCCGAACTATTGTGTGATTTTCCCCATACTGATATAGAAATTGTAGCAGAAGATTATTTTGCTGACGAATCTCTCTTTCTTATTAGTACGTTGGATCTGTGGTATGGAGACATCATTTTATATCTCCAAACAAAATTTTTTAGGCCCGAGTTATCCAAAACTGATCGTTCTCGAATTCGATACCGATCCCAACAATATAATACTATTGGCGACACTCTTTATTGTCGTGGTGTCGATTCTTTATTCCGATATTGTTTAAATTTTTAAGAAGCCGAAAAAACTTTAAATGACTACCACTCTAGAGCGTGTGGTGGTCATATGTCTGGGTATGATACTTCCCAAAAGATATTATGTGCTGGTTATAGTCCGCAAATGCCATAATTTCCAAATTTATGATCGCATGATGCGAGCACCTCCCTCTCCTCTTCACCCTATAGTAGATGTCGATACTTTTGCTAAATGGGGCATCAACTTCATCACTTGTAACCCTCACTTGACCATAGGGCATGGATATGTTATCCTTGCAGTTGATTACTTTACAAAATGGGCTGAGGTGATGCCTACAGATAGAGACGACGACAAAACTGCAACTATTTTCATTTTTAATCATGTGATTGCTCGGTTCAGCGTCCCACAAGCTATTATTACAGACCACGGTAGTCATTTTCGTAACTTTATAGTGGTCGAACTATCCACACAACTCGGCCTCCACCATGATAGCTCTACTCTATATTATCCACAAGCTAATGGTCAGGTCGAAGCTATCAATAAAGTTTTAACCAATATGATTAAACAGATAGTTGGTATGCATAAAGGAAACTGGCACTCTATGCTCTTTTCAGCATTGTGGGCTTACCGCACTACTATAAAAACATTGATTGGTTTTACCCCTTTTCAACTCATTTATGGTTTGGAAGTTGTATTACCTATTGAATGTGAAATTCCATCTCTTAAATTAGCTATTGAATTGTTACCTGATACCTCTGCGGACCAAGAATACTTTGTACATTTAGCTCATCTAGATGAAAATCACTGCAATGTTGTATTGGCTAGCGAGTTCACTAGAAACATGTCAAAGCCCAATATGATCAAAACGTTAATCCTCGTACATATTCAGAAGGTGACCTAGTCTTGGTTTATGATCAAGATCATGAGAAACTAGGTGCAGGGAAATTCGAGCCCATGTGGCATGGCCCTTACATCATAAAACATGTATTAGCTAAAGGTGCCTATGAGCTGGTTGATTATGATGGTGTTTCTTTGGGAAAGCTCAGAAATGGTCTTTACCTAAAGAAATGTTTTGCATAAAACTTTTGGTGAATATTTGTACATTATTTACCCTTTTTTAGGTATGTGTGATAATTATTTTTTTTTCACATCTTTCTACTACTTCTCCTTCTTATCTCGCTTTTACACTTGATTTGCAGATGTCGACGTTCTCTCCGACTTACATTGGCTTTGGTGATGGTCACTAGTTGTAGTACTCGGAATTTATCTTCCGCAGCTTGGGTTATCTATTCACCCAGTAACGAGCTAGTCTCTATTCATGGAATATGTCTCGGTCATACAATGAACAATATAGCAGAATATAGCACATTCATTGAGCTATTAGCTGTTGCCATCGCATTTGGTATCTGACGTTTGATCGTTAGGTTATATTCGCAGCTCGTGGTATTACATTTAAATGGTGTCTATACAGTAAGGATTCCAACCATGTTAAGAGTATTTTTACGAGCCTGTCTCTTGGAAAGGCAATTTGATTATATTGAATATCAACACATTCCGAGATATTTAAACACATTGACAAATGCATTGGTGAATCATGTGTTAAATAGGCATTTGCAACATTTGTAAATTAAAAGCAATATTCATTCATACATTGATCAAGATAAATATAGGTAAAAAGTAGTATATTTTTTTATTAAAATAGAGTTTAGGTGTGTCTACAAAATATGTCATCTGAGGACATAAGGCCCTGTAGCCTTTTATTTTCCAAATATGCTGACACCAAAAGTAAAAAATGGTCCTAGAAACTAGAATAACTAGGCATGATGATGCTCATGATAACACATGATAGCACGAGAAAGTCGATGTAACAAACGTCTGAGAGGCCCTGGAACCCCAACTACGTGCCTCTGATAGGCACGTGGAATGTCATAAACCCCAGTCTCTAGGATGTTGGTGGTCAACCTCTCAAGGTTATGCTCCAACTCTGTCAGAATGTCATATGCCTCTCGGTTCACTACCGCAGCTACTATAGGCTGCTCGCCTCATTTATCTTACTGTCTCATCTCGGCTAGTCGGGTTGGACCTACATATGCACATGCATTTTAGATCATTAGCCTTTGAAGACAAAAAACACTTAAAATTTGAAAAATTTAAAAATATGTCAAAATGAGAAATTCTTTCCTAGATCACCCCGCTGAGCTTCGACTGGAAGTGGGATATCAGGATCACCTCTGTAATCCATCTCGGCATACAAAAAGTCCTCGATCAGAGCAATCTGTTGGCCCAACCAGTAAAAAAAACTTTGTCGTATACCTCACTATAGGCCCGTCATTGCCATGGCGTGCCATTAGTGCAACCCACCTCATCATGCGTGGATCCATAAAACCTCCCTCATCTTCTAAAATCTGTTGTGGCTGAAGAATAGGAACCCTCTGTAGGGAAAAAAGAAACAAGAATGGAACCATAACTGAAATTCTTCAGTTTAGAATTCTTGCACTTAGTCAACGGCCCCTTCATGTTTACCACTACTTCCTTGCACTAGTTGTATACCATGGATTCCCAACATTCCATGACCATCTGCATCTATGCCCATGTGGCTAGATGAAGGGCAACACTTCCACACAGTTTGCAAACAATGAAAGCAATGGTTCTCAAGGGTAAAAATTTGATGGACTAAATGTCAATCCGTCCATATTTGGGTGTTGCACCCTTGCAAAAGCACCATAGGTATCCATCAATAGTATCCCTCCCTGCTCTCGATCCAAATAGTGAAAGATAGCCTCCCCAATGAGACAACTCGGTCAGGAAATAGATGTCATCAACATCAATGGTGAGGCGATAATCAACAATCACAAAACACTGTTCTTGGACATTCCAAGTCCTTAGCAACCATGTCATCAGATCTACTAGGGCTTTCATCCCAGGGATAAGCAAGTATTTTAGGAGGCCGCAAGTCCCAAGAGCCTGCAAAGTGGCCGGATTCGCCAAAGCAGCGAAATCATTGGTTTCATGCTCTCTCTCCCACCACTCTATTTTTGAGCAATCAAATGACCTAAAATTGACAATTTAAAAGCAGTTAGAAGAATTTTTGAAACTCATTTCATGTTTTTTTTGGGTTCAAAACTTGTTTTAAAAACAACCCACAGTGGTTGTGCGGTTGCCCTTTTATGGACAAGGCAAAACTGCGTGAATTTTTCCCACATAATTCTGTGCAATCCAAGATTTCCATGTGGAAAACTTTATTAGCCTACGTGGGCTCGATTGAATGAAACCTGCGCAGGGCTGTGGGCGCATTTTTGAACAATACTTTGCCCCAAAAAACCAAATGAAAGCCTAAAATGAAAAAATAGATGGGTAGAAAACTAATTTATGGAGAGATCTTCTACCTGGAGGAAATGGTGCATGATTTCGTCCACCGGTTGGCTCAGAATTAGTCCTGGAAGTTTCACAGTAAAACCCATCTCTCTGCTTTGAACTGGTGAAAATGCAAATGGTAAAAATAACTTACTTTTTCCCACTTTTATAAGTTTTTTGAGCTTAAAAATTATTATTTTTTGTGTTTTAAATCTTTTTGAGAGGGAAAACGCCCTTTTTGAGTAGTTATGACAGGTTATTGATTTTGAATGTGCGGGATCGTTTACGGAGTCAAGATAAATAATTTTTGACATTTTAGCACACTTTTATCACTTTTCATGCTCTTAAAAAATTACGAAAAGTGAAAATCATGGAGTCCTCTTTTAAGCCTTTTCAGGCCCTTGAAACATGGAAAGATCACCGAATACTTGCTTCTCTGAACTCGTAAAAATAAATGAACAACCGTCCACTCATTATAAGTTTACCCCTTTTACGGACTAAGCTAGGGATGTTTATGAAAAAGGTATAAATTGATCAAACATGGTCAGTAAATTTCTCTCTTGTATTATTTTATCCTTTTTCGGGCCTAAGAGACTAAACTGACGAAAAAGAACCTAATGGAGTCTACTTATGCTTTTCTTTTGACTCTCTAAAAATGAAAAACATCGAGCTTTAATTTCTTCGGGCTCATTAACATTTTACGGTAAAAGAACTGAATGATTTTCCTTTTTGTGTCCTTTTCAAACTCTTAAAAGAAAACAACATCGAGTTACTCCTTTACTGGACTCATAAAAAATTAAACAATATAGGACTCATTAAGCATGACGAGACTGAACCACTCCTTCTTAGGGTTTTTTTAAAAATACTTCGATGGACTCATTCGAAGGATGAGCTTACAGTTCAAGCATATGTTATCCTCCTCAAGCTTGTAAAAAATAAAGAGGTACTTGCCAGTAATGGTAGGGGAAAATTGGGGAAGGTGTCCATTTTACATCATTATTTAAAAGGTAGCATGTCACTGACGAACATGGCCCTCCGTCACATTCATGTCCGGGTTGGGAAATCCATTTGCCTTACAGTTAATCAAACATCATTGAAAGTCTTCATGGTTTTGGGTATTATTGTTAAGTCAAACGCTGCAAAATTATTATAGTGTCATTATGTGTTCAAGAGAAATTCAACCTTGGTTCAAAATCCTTTTCAAAATCTTTGCCTTCATTCACATCGACCATCCTTGAGTCAGTCCTTGCAAACTATTTTCAAAACTTGAAATCATGTTTTGTGTCGTAGGTTTTCCTACGACGAATCGCTTCCTATCGACTTCAACTCATTATCTAGGAATTTGATTTAGAAACCTTTAGTACCTTGGGTCCTGCATGCACTAATGGAAACTTTCTCGCTTTTGATGATAGGTTCTCATCATCGCCTTCGATCAAACAATTCTATGAGTGTTCCACTTCAGATCACATATTCGCACTTCATAGGTTGTACTAAGAGTACCTTGAGAACCATTGTCATTATTGATGGTTTCTCTCGCACTTGTTAACGATTCACATCATTGATCGGTAATCAAGTGGTTTCTGCCATGTTTGACTTTGAGACATTCATTCGCATGGTTAGAATCGTACTGTGGATAGAGAGATAGACATCAAGACCCTGTATTTAGTTTCATCCATCCAGGTTGCGAGGAGATTTTATATTCATGATTATGTAGATGGATGGTTGTGTCCATATTGTGTCTACCATCTATATGATATTAGTTTTTCCATGCTTGTTCATTCAGTTCACTTTACTCTAAGTATGGAAATGCCTACCTTAAAGATGATTTTTGATATATATTTTGCATTGTGTTCCTTGTAGGTTTCTGACCATTGCCGTTGATCAGATCCTTGAAATGATAAAGCACTTCAATATTTTAAACTTATTTTTCAGACTTCGCACTTTAGGGGGAAATATGTCACACGTTAATTTGTCACCATGACACTTGATTAGTTTATGGATATTTTTACTATCAGTGAACATGTTGAAACCAGCTCCATTAGAAGTCAAACAACTCAATATATGTTGAAGTACATGAGAAATTTGGGTCAAATAGCTATCACACCTTGTTAATTTCCACCTACACCGATTTCTCTAGCATTCCCCGCAAATGCGCTGAAATTGACTTTGAGAACAGCGCAGAGTTGTGCTCTATCTGTAGCTATAAACTTGCGCAGGTGAATTCTAGAAAGTAAAAATTAAAATTACATTCTAGAAACATAGTTGATCGAATATTTCCCAACTGAATGCTTCCAGGTGATGAATATTCGAGCTATAACCCTCTCAAGATGCATTTCCATCCCTTTTCTCATGGTAACCTCATCCCTCATTAAAGGAGGTTCATATTCTTCTTAGGGATCTAAAACTTCCTCCCCTCTGGTCTATAAAAGGACTAGATGGTTGAGGGATGAAGGAGGCCAGAATTCAGAGAATACAAACTTATGCTGTTGGTTTGAGATTGGAGAGCTTGTCATCTGAGGAGGAGATTGAAGGAATTTGGGAGGGACCTCACAACATCAAGGCGAAGGTTGTAAGGCTCCTATTATATTTTGATTAATACAAATGAGCACTTTCTCCCATTGATTTTGTATTTTGTGACTGATGAATGGTTTACAATTGTTTATTATGTTTGTTAAGGGAAATTCAATCCCTAATTTATTTTATCATTAGGCTAAGTTGTTTGGATTATTATATCACATGTGCTTTTGATCATTTTTTGGTTTACGTTTGCAGATGTTATCAAGCATTGAAGAACTGCATTAAGTCATAACAAGGGATCTTCATCTGGCATTTTGTGAAATCGGTAAGAGGTCTATCCATTAGCTATACTGCATGTAATTCAAACAAGTTTAGCTTAGGGAAACAGTGAGCTCATTTGTCATGGTTGTTTCTATTTTCCATTTAGGATCTAGGGAGATCGCTCTTGCCCGCAAGAGGGATTGTCCTGTGTAACAATAGGTGAAGTAGATCGAGGTTTGGGTGAGGAACCTCTACAAATTGGATGTAGAAAACCATGCTTCTTTGAGCACTAAAGCACAAAAGGTGTAGAGCTAAGAAATTGACGAGTTTCGGCACAAAAGATTGGGTCACTTGCATCACATAACTTTGAATATCATGCAACAAATTTCTACAGGAATTCCCAAGGGTACACTAGAGCAGAGAGACACATGAAAAAGGTGTAATTTGGGGAAGTACACCAAAGCTTCCTTTCATGATAAAGACATTTGAGCTCAAGAAATCCTTGATAGAGTTCACTCAGATATGTGTGGACCTTTCTCAATAGTCTCCACGTCCAAGCACATGTATTATGTAATATCTGTTGATGATTTTCCTCATAAGTATTGGATTTTCTTCATGCAGAAGAAAGATCAAACATTTGATAAATTTTGTGAATTAAAGCACTTGTCAAGAAAGATATTGGCATGGAAGTTAAAGCTCTCAGAAGTGATAATGATGGAGAATATGTGTCGAATGAATTCAAGAACTTCTGTGCATCAGAAGGCATTCAATGGGAGTTAATAATACCTCATAACCCACAACAAAATGGGGTGTCTAAAAGGAAGAACAAAAGTATTGTGGGAGATGCATGGGCGATGTTACATGATTAGGGCCTACCATTACACTTGTGGGCTGAAGCATGCAACACTACTGTTATGTGCAGAACGTATGCCCTCATCGAATTCTCTATATGAGTACACCAGAAGAAGCTTTTTTAGGTAAGAAACCAAATGTGGCACAATTCAAGATATTGGTTCATCAGTCTACTATCATGTTACCAAGGATCCACGAAAAAAGCTAGAGCCAACAACTGAGTTGGGCATATTTTTGGGATACATAGATACACCTCACAACTATTGGGTGTACCTGCCATCCAACAAGATGACAGTGGTTCGTAGAGATGTGAAGTTCGATGAAGAGAAGGTCATGAGATGTTCCCTTGTGAGGGAGATTTAGTTACATGCAGATGAGGAGCTTTTAGCTCCAAAGGAGGAACTTTAGGATGATTTGGAGCAACCACATGTAGAGGAGCAAAGAGTGGATGATTAAGAAGGATACCTAGTTTAAATGGACTACTACAAAAAGGAGGCTTTTAGCAGAATAAAGTATTGCATAACATAAGCCTTTGCCTTGTATAGTACCTATTTCAACAAGGAATTCTTGTTGTACACATTCAACTCAAATTTATCCTTAACATCCGTACTCATTCAGAAAATTTACAAAGGAGAGGAAAAACCAATATCCTTTATGATGTACCAGTTTACAAGGTGCCAAATTGAACTCTACTGACATAGACAAGAAATCCCATGCAATGCACAAGATGGTTAAGTAATTATAGCCATATATCCTAAAAAACCATGTAAAAGTAATAGTTCCCCACCTTGCAGTAAGATCATTGTCTGTGCATAAGGAGCTAGGGGAATATAGAGGAAATTGGATGACCTCTCTCTAGAAATATGATTTGGAATTCAAACTTTCCTACACTCTCAAAGGTTACTATATTTGTAAAATATTTGATGAAGACTTAAACCCATAAATGATGAAGAAGAAGGCTGGGAGAATGAGTTTTCCATGTACTCATATGAAACTCTTAGTGTCCCCCAAAGTGAAGACTCATGGTATTAGGAACCAAAGCAATGTTTTCAATATGCTACCATGCCTAATAATCATATTGCTAAGAAATGAAGAACTATAATACTCAAAGCTTCATATTGCTAAGTGATAAACGGGGTACTCTTTATATATTACCACAATGGAGTCTCTCTTTGGAGAAGCCTGGTGCTCACAAGGTTCTATAAAAACTACATGATGGGCTAGCCAACAAACACTTTGTCAGTGAAACCACAATACATAAATTCCTCAAGGAAGGATACTACTGGCCAATGCAATTCAAGGACTAACATGCACATGCTAAAAGATCTTCGATTTGTCATAAGTGTGTTGAATGCAGAAAAATATCCATTGTTCCTTTGCAATTAGTGATGGTATAAGAACCCTTCCAACAATGGGGATTATATGTAATCGATAATATTTACCACAATTCCTCTAAACATCACCGATATGTACTAATAGCTACAAACTACTTTTCTCATTAGATAGACGCTATTTGTAACAGCCCTGGTGAAAATTCCATGTAAAAATATATAAATACCACAACTAATGGTACACGTATTCCAGGCTGAATGGTGGGCAGGACATCCTAGTGTGTGTTCATTTGGTTTTTTATGGCTAAGGAAATTGGCAAAGGCAATGGCTAAGGCATTAAAGAGGCAAAAAGGTATTTTGACACATTTATTTATGAAAATAAAGGAAACTAGGAGAAAAGGAAGGTGGAAGGCCACATGTTGCATGTGAGGAGAAAATTGAAGGAAAATAATGGAAAATGAATAAAATAGAGGCCTCATTAATAAAAGGCTTCTGAAGATCAGTGGGAAAGACTTGGTTAGTTTAGTTTTGGAGCTCTCTCATTATTCTCTCTCTCTCTCATACTCTTGGATACTTAGAGTTTTCTTGGATCACTTTTTCATTGGAGCAAGAAAAGAAAATAAGGCAAGAGGAAGCAAGGATCAAGCAAGGAAAGGCGGGATCAAGCAGCTACCATAGGATTCATTGCGGGTATCAACTTGCATGTGTATTTTCCTTGCTAGATTTGGCATGCATGGGATTACATGTGTTTCTTTTCTACCATGGCATGGGTTTTTCCAGGTGTGACCGTATTTTTAGCCTAGTCTTGCCATTTCTTGATAGCTTTGATGAGATGGGTTCTCTCATGCATTTTGTGGGGTATGGCTGGATTGGTTTCGAAGCTGAGTCGGGTGGATCTCCAAATTGAAAAACACATGGTGGTAGTGGTCCCTGAACCAGACTGAGTATGCACGAAGCCATTGGCCTAGTAACCCCTGAACCATACTGTGGGTTGCGGTAAAGCCAAATTGTGTGTCTCGGTGGGCCTAGGAATCCTTGCTGGTGAATGGCGGGATATACGGTAAAGCCAAGAGGTGGATTTTCTCTCCGTTTGGACTAGTGATTCTGGGATGGAATGCATGGTAAAGCCTAGTGAGTATGTCTCGGTGTAGGGCCTAGTGATCCCTGGATTAGACTGTGGATGCACAGTAAAGTCTGAGAGACTAGGAGGCACTCAAATTCCTCATGGTGTAGGCAGAGAACTTTGGTGGCATCCACATTGATTGGCGTTTTTTGATGTGTTCTACGAGTCCCACATTCATGCTTGGAATATAGCACGGGGGTGATTGGCTAAAGAGAGACTTGGCTCAACCAATCTATGGTCAGGTGGAACATGGTAGTCCCATCATTGGTTGGTTCATTGCATTTATTAATGAAAAATTCATTCCCTTGATTTTCATGTGTGTGTATATATATATATATATGGATTTTGTGTCTAATATGTTTATTGTATTTCCATTCCTATTATGTTAATTATATGCACATTTACCCCTGAGGGTGTTACAGAGTGGTATCAAAGCTTCCAGGTTCAAACACTTGGCCTGGATGGGCTCTATCATAGGTGAAATGAAGAACAAAGGTTAAATTTTAGTCCTTTTTGTCATATCTGTTATAAATTTTCTTCTGCGGTATATTAGATTTTTTTTTTTTTTTTTTTACATATTGAAGGTAAATCCCATTGATAATGTAGTAAAAATTTCAGATATTGGTTCACAATACTTTAGGAATTATGATCTAAGGAAGATGACCTTCCTGAATGCACCTTTAAATAGGTAATGTTGGAATTTTTGCAATAACTTATATTCTGTAGGCTTTTAGAATCTAAAAAATAGTCCATATTGAGGGGAAATACCAATGATTATGTGGTAGAAATTTCAGATATTGGGTTGCAATATTTTAGGAGATATCAGGGCTCAAACAGGTCACGCTAACATTGTTGTTATAACATTTTTCCCGGGCACTCTCAGGAGCTGAAATTTTTTCCACAATGAGGTGAAATCCCAATGATATTGTGATAAAAATTTCAAACATTTATTCTCTATATTTTAGGAGATATGACCAGTGGAAGTCGAGCTTTCTAGATACTCTTAAAATTGTGCACCAAATATGATTGTGTTGGTATTTTTGTTATAACTTTTCATCGATGAAATCCCAGAAGTTGAAACTTGAACCATAGTGAGGGAAAATACCACTAATCATATGGTTAAGTTTCCGTAACTTTTACTACTACATTTTAGGATATAAGCATTGAATCATTCACTATATTAGTTTGCATGCAAAGTGTTTGATGAAATACTTAAATGGTTCAATGATTAATTGCATACAAACCGTTTGATAAAATTCCCCAATGAGTTTGTTGTTTTGATTGGGAATAATATTGATGTATAATAGTATTGTTGTAGTTGATAAATGCTTACTTTTATGCAAATAGTTTTCTATATTAGTTTTCATGTAAAGTGTTTGAAGAAATGCTTACATGCAAATGTAATAGTATAGTAGTTGTTTGAAGAAAATGTAAAAGTATGGCAATTGTTTGAAGAAAATGTTATTTGTCCTTGGATGGGATAGTATTGTAGTATAATAATATGGGTGTAGCTGATCTATGCCTATTTGCATGCAAATAATTTGAAGAGTTTCATGTAGGGAATTTGAAAGGTTGCATGCAAGAATTTTGAAAAGTTGCATTAAGGAAATGGAAAAGTGGCATGTTTTTAGTTATTATGTTACAAGTGGAATAAGTGCAATGTTTTTGACTTAGTCTCATACAAATGTATGAGAAATAAAAACCAATTTCTTTTCAAGTGTGGTTAAATGTAGTAGATCTTTGGAGATCCCATTTCCATAAGTGAACATTGGAGATTGGGCCATTATAATAGCTTCCTCCTTCTACCTTAGTGTGGACCATGGATAGTAAGGGGATATGCTTATAGGTTGTTAGTATTGGTGAATGCTGATTTCAAATTAATAGACATGATGTCTTTATTTTTGGAACATGTGACTAACTGTGTATGAATTATATGTCGCTTACATGTTGATTTCATGATACCTACTTACATCCTTGTATGTTAGGTTACATTTTTGAATATTTTGATTACATGCATCAATATTGTAGGTTGATTACAAGAAATGATCGATTATGTTTGACTACATGCGGTTATGCGTATTGGTAGTTGGTTTGGAGTTTCTTATGCATATTATTGGTTGCATGTGGAAATGTGTACAATGGAGTAATGGTTGTTGTTATTCATGTATGGTCGTGGCTATGATTATGCATGTAGTAGGTCAAACATGGCTTGTGAAGTCAATGTTTGAAATTTAGGTCATCATGATGTTATTGGTTGTTATGATGCTAATGAGCTAGTTGAGATAGAGAAAGGGATGCATATAATCATAATGAGGTTGAAGCATTAGACTTTGGGATAAGAGAAGATTGTCATACAAGAAGTGTATGTTTGGCATGAAGGTATGTAAGTTAAGGATTAGTATATGCATTAGGGTTATATACATTAGGTTTATGAACATTTATTTGATGTTATGGTTACATTCATGTTAGATGTTAGATGATTAGTGTGGTTATATGCACATGTGTCAGATAGTCAAGAATGATAGTAACCTGTAGTTGTATGCATTGCTATTATTGTTTTATATTAGATAACCTGATGATTATGTTGTATGTTGTTGATGAGTATGATATATAACTTATTGTTGTGATATGTTATTAACTTGATGATTAGGGTCATTTCATTGAGATATTGAAGTTAAAATTTGGATTGGTCATATGCATGATGGTTATGTTCATTGCCTTGAAGATCTTGATGTTATATGTATTGTGTTAACCTAGTTTTACCTATGCAGATGGTTATGGTTCCGATATTCAGGTATGAACCGACATATTTGTGAGATGGTGTCATACTAATTTAGATTGACTTTGCATATGTGTATGAGTTTACGATGTGAACATGTTAGTTATATATTGTTATGGATATCATGATATTATGAGTGATTGAGCCAATGTGTTATAAAGTTATATCTTTCTAACTAGATTGATTGTACAGATAGGATAACCTCCCCTAAGATACATTAAGATATCAATTGATTATGTCATATATTTGGTGCTTGACTATTGATTATGTCATCTAGTTTATTTATTTAACATGGTATGAATGCTTGATGAGTTGCATAATATGATTATGTGTTCAGTTGATCCTATTTTAAGATGAATTTACTAACACATATGTGTTGAGATAGTGGATATGTACTTGAGTATAGTAGGTGACAATTGTAGCATTATGTCTAATGACTATGAGTTGACTATGGATTATGACATGATTGTTTGTAAAAGTTAATTTCAAATTGATACATATGATTGTCTTGATGTTTGGAACATGTGGTTGAAATGTGTGAGCAATTGTAGGAAACATGTTGGTATTAGCTTGACAAGGTAGTAGTTGATGTGTTTATATCACTAACAGTCGGGTGACGTGACAATATATAGTAAAACTCAGTTGCAACAAAGTAAAAAGGTAAAAGGAAGGAGTTGGACAAGAATTCCTTTGGCTATGTTTGGAAACCCCAATTCAAAATGAATGAGTACTTTTCATATAGGAAGTCTTCTTAACCTTAATATTCTTTGACATTATGTGGATATGTGTTATAGTCATGAACATGCGCTTGACAAGTGTATTAGCAAGTCTCTAGTTGTAGGTGGATCTGTCAAGGGAATTGGAGTCCTTTGAGAGGTGGAGTAGATGTGTTCAGTTGCAAGCAACATAATTGGCACAAAAATATGAGGTAACTAGTGCATTTTTATGTTTGATTATACATTGATGGTTCTGTTTATGGCAGTATGATGTAGGGAGTTGCATGTTAAGAGAGACTGCAATGAAATCTTGAAGAAGGCTCTGGTTGAGTTTCCTCGGAAACCATGGGGATTGAGTCATGGTGTCTGTTGTTAGTCTTGTGTGTTTGGTCTTTTGCGATTGTTGCGCTTGAGTTGAATTTTGATTGTGTCTAGTGCATAGCTATGCCACTTTGTTGTGGTGTTGTATTGCTTTTGGTTTTCATGATCATTTTGTGACTTGCCTTTTGTGTTTTAAGTCTAGGGAAGTGGTTGGTAAAGAGGAAAGTTAGCTCCAGGAGAGTTGTGTGGTACTCAATAGGTAATGTAAGAAACAAATAAAGCTTGGTGTATGAGTAAGTGTAGCAGAAGGTAAGACTATGATAGTCGGTTGGACTGGTTGGGTCCATTGTGGTAAATGGATAGAAGTAGTGCATACATGAGAAAGATAACCAAAAAAGGTAAGGTAAATGGATATGAGGTGTCATATGTCTTAGCTATGTTGGGAACTATTGTTCTCAATGTTGTATGAATAAAGGAAGTTCTCTCAACCTTGACCTTGGTATTTAGTAATTATGCTATGGTCATGATTATGTTGATGTTTATGCATGTATGTGTGTATGTATGTCATGTTTGAAAGAGTTGTCATGGATCATGGTTATTAATGCTAACATTTATATCTATACATGTATGTATCTATGTCATTGTATGACATGATCATGATTGTTTATGCTAACATTTATATATGTATCTATGTATCCATGTATCTATGTTACTGTTTGACAGGGTTGTCAGGGATAATTCTTGTGGAGGAATGATTTCTTATGCAAGAGAATGACATGAAGAGGTTCCTGGTCTTACGAGGAATCAATTGTGAAGAGTAGTCACAACAAATATACGAGGTCAGTATCATGTGGATATGAATTTATATTGTATACTTTTATTATACCTATGTCTATGTTATGACAGGTAATGTTGAAGAATACATCAACAAAGTGAAAGAAGTGTGTTCTACGGCATGCTAGGATAAGCATGGATGAGATACCAGAAGCAAGGTTTCTTGGTAAGAATAGTGTGGTTTTGGATGCGTGGTACTATTATTGAGCATATGTTGTATATGTTGTACATGTTTCATCTATGATGTATGCACTTGTGGTATTGTGTATACATAGCATGTGTACATGTTATTTATGAAATGTTATGTATAGGATGGTACAAATAGGGTTGTGCAAATATTGCATATGGGGTGTTGTATACATATTGTACTATCTTCATGATGTATATGCGGTGTGTGTGCATATGGTGCTATGTGCATGTTGGATATGCGGTGCTGTGTACGAATGATGCTATGTACATGTTGGATATGCAGTGCTATGTACACTTGGTGCTGCGTGCATGTTGTACATATGGTGCTATGTACATATGGTGTTGTGTGCATGAATGTACAACTGGTGTTATGAGCATGTGGTGCCGTGGACATGTTATACATAGGATGCTATGAGCATGCAGGGTTGTGTACATGTCGTGCATGTGATGGTATGTACATATGGTGTCGCGTACACATTGTGCATGTGGTACTGTGTACATGTGGTATTGTGTACACATTATACAGTGGTGCAGTATACAGGTGGCATTGTGTACACGTTGTGTAGGTGGCGCCGTGTACATGTGATGTTGTGAACATGTTGGACAAGTGACGCTGTGTGCAGGGGGTACTGTGTACATGTTGTACATATGGTACTAGTGTACGTGTGGTATTGTGCGCATGTCATCGATGTTGTGTTATGGGCATGCGGTATTATGTATGTGCATCATGCAGTCATGGTATTGTGGCCTGCATACTCATTGTGTTATACTCTGTGTAGTTACATGTATTGGGTGGTATTGCACATCAGGTATATATGGATGCATTGTGTTTTACACTGGTTGTAGGTGTATGAGTTGTACATCAGGTGTAGGTGCATGTATTGCATGGTGTTGTGTGTCTGGTATGGCTTTATGTGTGTGATGCACACTATGTGTCTATGCACATGGTTGAGGAGAAGGCACTAGGTGTTTGTCGGGTGTAGAAACCGAGGCAGAGTGTGTATGGAATAAAGACAAAGGTAGAAGCTAAGGATTGATGAAAGGATAAGTATCAACATTTTATTTCAATTTTATTATGCATGTGATCTATGATTTTGGTTATGATGGTTACATGTGATTTATGATATTGATGGTTATGTTTTGAGCTAACCTAATGTGATATTTTTATACATGTTTTGGTCAAATATGCTAATTTGACTTGTTGTGACATGAAGCGAATATGATTGCAAATGTACCTTATTGACGAGCTACCAATGAGGTATGATGTGAATTTATTTCAATTTATTTCAAATCTAATGGAAGTTATGTGCTTGGTATAGGAATGCATGAAATGCATGGTTGGGTGATTGAAATCAATTGCAAGAATTAGCAGCAACCCAAAGGAATTGAAACATGCAACAATATGTTGGTAAAGCACTTCAAGAGCAGGGCCATTGTGGGACACTGGTACTCAATAGTGTCCATTGATTTCCATGAGCATGCTATGACCAATATGATGTGTTGAGGCAGGTATATGCCTTGGTTTTTCTATCTTCCAATGCGATGAAGCCTTGCCAAGGGATGAACTGCCTGGGATGGGGGTGCCAATGGAACTTAGAAGGTGAGTGACTTTGCGGAAGGGGTGACCGGATTCCCGAGGGACTGTGTAGTACAGAAGGGAAGGTCAAGGATGTATTTGTTTTGGTCATTAGCATTGCCATATGGAATCAGATGTACATTGGGAGTGCACCTTGGAATAATGAGCCTGTAACCATTCACTGAGAGGACAATTGGCGCAGGATTATAGTGCTGGACATTGGATGAAGATTTGAATTTGTAGTGGATTCTGAACTTCCAGGGAAGGAGGTGAATCCTGGTATTACTTTGAGGGTGGAGGTGTGAGCCTCTTGATTCTATTGTTGATTGATACAGGCATCGTATCCTTTATTTTCTGGTTGAGAAAATGTGTATATATGTGTATGTGTATATCATTATAAATACCGTAATGAGCTGTATTATAAAGCTCCAGTATGCGGTATGGTTTTTATATGGTCATGTTGTCATGATGTTTTTCTTTTGAGTAGGTCATTCATTGTAAATACTGCAACGAGCTATGTTATAAAGCTCCATGGGCAGTATGTTTAGTTTTTAGCAGTCATGTTGGTTATAGGTGTCATTGAACACCGAGGATAGTGTTCCCCCAAGGGGGAGGGTTTTGTAATAGCCCTGGTGAAAATTCCATGTAAAAATATATAAATACCACGGATGATGGGACACATATTCCAAGTTGAATGGTGGGCAAGACATCCTAGTGTGTGTTCATTTGGTTTTTTATGGCCAAGGAAATTGGGAAAGGCAATGGCTAAGGCATTAAAGAGGCAAAAAGGTATTTTGGCACATTTATTTATGAAAATAATGGAAATTAGGAGAAAAGGAAGGTGAAAGGCCATGTTGCATGTGAGGAGGAAATTGAAGGAAAATAATGCAAAATGAAGAAAATAGAGGCCTCATTAATAAAAATTAATCTGAGGATTAGTGGGAAAGACTTGGTCAGTTCAGTTTTGGAGCTCTCTCATTATTCTCTCTCTCTCTCATACTCTTGGACACTTAGAGTTTTCTTGGATCACTTTTTCATTGGAGCAAGAAAAGAAAAGGAGGCAAGAGGAAGCAAGGATCAAGCAGGGATAGGCGGGATCAAGTAGCTGCCACAGGCTTCATTGCAAGTATCAACTTACACGTGTATTTTCCTTGCTCTATTTGGCATGCATGGGATTGCATATGTTTCTTTTCTACTATGGCATGGGTTTTGCTAGGTGTGACATTATTTTCAGCCTAACCTTGCCATTTCCTAATAGCTTTCATGAGATGGGTTCTCTCATGCGTTTTGTGGGAGATGGCCGGATTGGATTCGGAGTTGAGTGGGCTGGATCTCCGAATTGAAAAACACATGGTGGTAGTGGTCCTTGAACCATACTGAGGATGCACAAAGCCACTGGCCTAGTAACCCCTGAACCATATTGTGGATTGTGGTAAAGCCAGATTGTGTGCCTCGGTGGGCCTAGGAATCCTTGTCGGTGAATGGCGGGATATATGGTAAAGCCAAGAGGTGGATTTTATCTCCGTTGGGCTTAGTGATTCTGGGATGGAATGCATGGTAAATCCTGGAGAGTATGTCTCGGTGTAGGGCCTAGTGATCCTTGGATCAGACTGTGGATGAACGGTAAAGCCTAAGAGACTAGGAGGCACTCAAATTCCTCATGGTGTAGGAAGAGAACTCTGGTGGCATCCACATTGATTGGTGTTTTTTGATGTGTCCTATGAGTCCCACATTCATGCTTGGAAGATGGCATGGGGGTGATTGGCTGAAGAGAGACTTGGCTCAGCCAATCTATGGTTGGGTGGAACATGGTAGTCACATCACTGGTTGGTTCATTGCATTTATTAATGCAAAATTAATTCCCTTGATTTTCATGTGAAAATGTGTGTGTGTGTGTATATATATATATATATATCTGGATTTTGATGGCTGATATGTTTATTATTTTTTTGTTCCTATCATGTTTTTTATATGCACATTTACCCCGGAGGGCGTTACACTATTCCACTAACCATAATAAGTGATCACGTGGGTAGTTCCTTGAACAACAAACCATCACCAGTGTTGGGTTGTGTTATATTCTTTCCATGACTAGCCCACTTAGTTAACCAGGGGGTTAGAGGGGGGGTAGAGCCCCCCCTTCGTTGCACCGATTGCATAGCGAGGAGGTCACAGAGGGTTTGAGGGGTGCAAGTAACCCCCCTCTATGGGGTCTAGGGTAGCGCCCTAGAAAATTTTGTTTTTTGGACCCCATATTAGGTTGGGTGGCCCTACCTATGGTTTTGTGCATGATTTTCGCACATGGTTTTGGATGCGATGGTTTTCGGTCCATGATTTTGGACGCGATGGTTGTCGGTCCATGGTACTAGATGCTTCAGCATGTATAAATATGTATTGTAACATTGAAAGGAACATAATGAAAAATCAAGCTGGTAGTCCTAGTTTTGGGATCCAGGGGAAA
>APFE030306046.1:0-47945 GCA_000404065.3 Pinus taeda
CTAAAGAACACTCAAGAGCAGGGATCTATTAATATCTCATTTAATGTAAACTAGTTCTCTCTTGTTTTAAATTGGAATGTGACATTACAAATAATGTAGCATAGTATGAAGCATTAGTCTTGGAATTAGAAGCTACAAAGAAGTTTAAGATTCTAAATTTTTCCATTTTTGGAGATTTAGATTTAGTGTTCAAACAAGTAATAAATCATTGGCAGACAAATCATCCAAGGCTTATATTTGACATGAGTGAAATTTGGGATATGGTAAAAAAATTCATTTAGGATTTCAACATTGATACATCCCAAGCGAATGAAACTAGATGGTAAATTCTTTAGCAGTTTCAACAAGTCTTTTTAGAATTCCAACAAACCCTAAACTAGGTTATGAAGTGGAAATGATATATCAACCTTCAATCCATAATAATGTTAGGCATCGGTGGGTATTTTAGGATGACTAAAAAATTAAAAGGTTCCTAGAAATGATGGATTAATTCTCTACAATCTATATTGGTCAAGAATCATAACAAGATGATGAAATTGAAATAACAAACTCTAAACATAAATGGGAAATATGATAGTAGGTCACAAGATTATGCAGGTGAAAAGTAACGTTATTCCAAAAGGACTAGGGCCATTAAAAATATTATCTGATCAAAATGATGTACTCGTCAAAACAACTGCCAAAGAATAATAAAATGGGACAAAAGACTATAATATTGGGACAAAAGAAGAAACAAAGTTTATTAAATTGGCTAAATCTCTTCCTTAGGAGGTGAAGGAAAGGTATGTGAATATTTTTCATATATGTGTGTGTGTGTGTGTGCGCACATGTGTCTGTGTAGTTTTGCGTGGAAGTATGAGGATCTAAAATACTATGATACATAAATTATTTAACACACAATTCCATTAAAACTAGGCTCTAAGCATTCAATAAAATGCTTAGATAGGCCAATCCTCTTTTATTACCAATTATTGAAAAGGAAGTGAAAAAATTGTTAGATGCTAAGATCATAATGCCTCTTGTTGAGAAACCAAGATGTTAGTAGATTAAGGTAGATTTCTTTTAACTTGATAATTAATTATGAATGTTTGTTGGATTCTTCTTAAAATTATGTTCTCTTCATCAAAAAATTACCAAAAACATGAAGATCACAAAGAGACAATGAACACAAGAATTAGGCTCCAAGCCAAGGCAAAACCCCATAAGCGGGAAAACTCAAGAAATACTCTTCTTATAGAATTAGATTAATGTGAGATATCCAAGACCCAAGACTAGGACTAAGACTTTCACAAAGACCCCAAGGCATATCTCCTCCAAGTCTTCTTCCCACAAGTCGAAGTCAACGCTAGTCAAACCTTTGAAATTTTGGTCAAACTTCTGAAAATTTTAGACCTACAATGATAATTGAGTTTCAACCTTGTAATAGCTCTGAAAAACCAAAAAACCGCATGTGTGGACATATCAGGGAAGAAAAATTGGATTTATCTCTCCTTTGACTTTACTCGCTCTCTCTCTCATTTGACTTTCGTTGATTTTCTTCTTCTCCTTGCATAAAGATTGATGTGATTGGATGGTTGATTGAATGAGGTTGAATTTTATTATATTTATACATGTCTAAGAGGTCGATTAGATAAATATTTAGGTTGACTTGTTGAAGGAGGGCTAAATTGGTTTGTGGATAAAATTTTGACTCTTTTGACTCAAGATAATATATTTTTTCTTTTTCTTACATTAAGTCCAAATCGGAATTTGACTCAATTACATTTCTTTGAATCATAATAAATTCTCTTTTGACTCAATTGACCCTATAAGCATGAAGAATATGCATTGACTAGAAATAAATAATAATAATGAATATAATAAATGATATAAAATATACATCAATAGTACATTTGAATTACATTGTGAAGATTGACACTACTTATATTTCCAACACTCCCTCTTAAATAGGGAGGTATTCCTAATGATACAACATGATACTCTCAAATTGAAATGTTCTCATAAGAAGGGATTTAGATTGATAAGCATCATCATAACCAACATTATAAAAAATAGTAAGGCCTTGACTAACAAACTCCATCTCTCCACTAGATCATAGCATAATGTTGGGAGGCATAATCTTTGACACCACCACCTCTCTATGCACATAACCCATCCAGATCTTCAGTAGGTATTGAAGAGTGCCAATATTGTAGCAAGAATGATGCAACTCCTGGAGCTACCAACTTTACTTTATCAACCCCAGGTTCTACAAACTTGGAGGTGACAGTGTTGTATACACAAGTAAAAGTGATGCTTCTACCTTTTGTCACTGTTCAGCTAGCAAGAGACCACTAGGTTTTTCAAGCCAGACTTCTATGGATTCAAAAGAAGCTTTGATTTCTGATGAAAGAAAGATAAATCTACTCTAGCAGAAAGCTTGTCTACTGCATTAAGGAAAATGACTGAAATATTATGCTAAAAACACACCATTCTCTAACTAACTATAGAAAAACTATGCTTTATAAGAATGCCAAGCTAACATGTATGAAATTCTATTATCTAAAGCATGGAAGTTCAAGACATCAAACATCACTACTGTGCATGTAAAGGACTAAAATAAATTTGTTTTGTTCTTTTTATTCTTTTTATGGAAAATCAAGTGTAAACCCTAATATTTTTTGGTCATGTGGCGGGTGGCTTAATGATGCTGCTGGATGGTCGGAGGTTTAGGAGATGGTTAGAAGGTTCAATATACCCTTGGGTGACCTGGTGTGGCTTCCTAGAGTTTTTCCCTCATTCATCCTCAAAACAGGCCACTACAGGAAAACCTATAGGATGTACTAGAAACCTACAAGATTCCCTGTATTTCTACAGGATAAAACCAAGAGAAAAACAATGGTTGCTAGAGATGATGGAAGGCTTAGGGAAGGTGGTGGATGGGTTGAATGGAGTGAGAAAATTCTAAGGATCAATCAGAACTTCAAAACTAAGGTTAGGAGATGGTTGGATTCGCTGAACATGCTTGGAGGAATTTCTTTGTAAAATGATGAGATTGGTGAAGGTCTTGGTGAAAGCAAGTAATGATTATGGATGGATAAAGTTGGAAGGTGGTTGCCTACTATGAGATCTCTTTATATTTCTGAAGCACCTGCTCTACATCAAACATTTATAATTGCCAAAAAGTCATGTAAACAAGAAGAATTCTAACAAGCTAGAAAAGCAGAATTTAATGAACTAGCTGTCTACTTCATGCATGAGGAAAATCACTGAATAAAATGGAATCATGGATGAGATATAATGTAAGACTAAATATGGAAGAGATGGTGATTAAATCCTACACTTTCAAAACTGATCAAATGCTGGTTCAATAGTAAACTTTGAATCCTATGAGAAAATGGAAATCTATCTTTTTGGGGTTGCATAAGGTTCTTTTCCTCAAATCATGATCCCTGAGGGAAGAGGTGAGGCAAAGACACCTACTAACAACTTTTGGATCTCCTTTTATCCCTTCTAACCTGCTACTAAAGTAAATCAAAAATGGAAGCAATCTAATAAACAACTAATCAAATCCACATTACTTGCAATGAAATACTTCTAAAAACAACTTAACCATGAATCTATGAAACTAAGCCAAGCATACATATACAAGAAGAGGAGCCTTTTCTGCTAGGGTTGGGCCCTAATGCAAGATATTTAGCCCTCTAAGTTAACTCAGTGCTGGATCAAGAAAAATCTCATTTGCATTATCAAAAAAAAAAAATTACATCAATGTCTTCCACAAGTATGGAGCTCGAAAATAACTAGTGTTTTTACAACAAAAAACTTAATCCTAATGAGGCTCTAGGCATCTCAACTTATAAAACTAAAGTTCCCAACTACTTCCTTAAATCTAGGGAGGCTCGGCTCCCAAACTCCAGATGAACTAACCCTTTGTCTATCACTTGCTCGGTGTTACACACACTTTGTCACTGTCCCTGCACTCCTCATTCCTTGATCCTAGAGGACCTCTACAGTGAACCATACATGTTTTCCCTTCATGACGAAACTCCCATTGTGTCCTTCTTCATGAGTAGAGAAATTCCCTTTTGCACCATTTCCCCAAAATCTTTTGTTTTTCCCATTTTACAAGACCGACGCTAATGATCTTTGTCCCCCTCGTGACAATATGTGCCGATATGCAAGAATTAAAACTGTCTCTAGCACTAACTGGAGCGACTGATCTTTGTTCTAGTCACATTGATCCTCTTATGGAAAGTTTTTTAAATCAGGAGTTGAAGCTTCTAGCTTTAGAAGCTTCATAACAGAAGTTTAGTAAATGGTTTTCCCAGATGGAGTCGAAGATGTCAGTTTGGGATCCTTTCCCCTATAAGGATGGAACTACCTCAAGAGATAAGACCTTCTCCCATGAGAAGAGGATCCATCTCCCATCCATTGATGTTATATAAACCTCCATTTTTCCCAAGCATAAGCTAGTGTTAGTGTTGTTGTGCTAGTGCTAATTAAGTTTGGAGTAAACAACAAGCTATTCAAAGTTGTAGCTCTCTAGTTGTGTGAGGTAGAAGTGTGAATTTGGTTTAGTGTGAAGCCTAAAGGGAAGAGCCTTAAAACTATCATTATTGAATCCATCTTGGAATGCTAACAAAAGTGTGTGGGAACCTGATTTTGTCAAAGGAGAATAGCAATGTCAAGACAATGGTTGTAATCTCTTCTTGATTCAATATATATGAAACTATCGATTGATTTCCTACATAATGTGTCATTTACATGTTTATGGCTTAATGTTTCTTGACTTGTCAGGTAGGTTGAATTACAATTTGTTTATTATCATGGTTGTTGTTTGTTGTTGTTTACTTGTTTCAGGTGTTTGAAGAAGGAAACGAGAGATAGATAGAGCAAGCAAGCAAGGTCATTATCAAATGGGATAAGCGTACTAAGAGGTAGGCCCTCTTAATTGGTTCTAACCTAAGGAAATATTCCATAGAATGAATTGGCTGTATCTAGACCCATTATCAAGCTAGAGGAATTATTTGTGTCCGCACTAATAATTCTACTTCACCACAAATTAGCGACCATACTAGGGATCCAATCCTTTTGTTTGTTTGCTTGGAATTTCATAGTTTTGTGTGAACGTTTCTAGTTCCGTTGTTTCCCTTTGGTTCTGTTTATTTTCCTTTGCTTACTAGTCTTAGTTTGAAATTCATAGTAGCAATTATAGTCCCACCTTTAAAAATAAAAAAAATTCTTGGCTTTCTCGGACTGAGGGCAAATTTTTTTTGACAAATACTCCCTCAAAAATCCAAAAAATGGTTAAAAATAGGAACAAATGGTATGAAAATGAAGCTTAGGGCTTTGGCTCTTACATGTAACTGGCAGCTTAGTGAATGACCTCCCGGATCTCCCACAATCTTCTCCAGAACATTTAGGGAAAAAGTGGGTGAAAAGTCTTTCACAGCAAGGTAAAATAGTAAATGGTAAAAAATATTTACTTTTCCTCCCTTTTATTCGGTTTTTCATGAAATATTAGGTTTTGTAAATGTTTTGACCTATATTGCCTTGAGAATTGGACAATTCACTTTTCCTTTTTGTGCAGCGATAGGTGATGGATGTTTGATGATGATGTCGAGTTACATTCCAGCTCTTTTCTCGACTCGTAAAACTCATATGAAAATATTGCCGAGTATTTTTCCCTTTTGACTCGTAAAAGAGAATAAAATGGGGGGTCCACTTTCAAGCTCTTTTTTGACCCTTTAAAAATGAAAATATATATGATCCCTTGTCATTTCGAACTCATTAATGGATGCAAAATGTCATGTGCCCAGTATAAGTTTACTTTTATGAAAAAGGTAATCCTTTATTGAAATGGTCAAGAAGTTCTCTCAACTATCATTTTCTACATTTTCGAGATCGAGAGACACAAATATATGAAAAGGGACCATGGGGAGTTTTATTTTCCATGTCTTTTTCAAACTCTCTAAACATGAAAAAGATATCGAGTTACACCTTTTTCGGACTCATTAAAATATTAAACGACATTGGATTTGTCACCATGATGAACATGAGCTTCTCCTTCCTAGGGCTCATTAAACTTACTAGGTAGGATTCATCTGAAGGATGCAGTTGCAATGCAAGAATATGCTATCCCCTTCAATCTTGCAATTAAAAAAGAACTGGGGTACCTGCCAAAAATGGTTGGGGAAAATTTGGAAATCTAATCGATTGTGCTGGCAACGCACTCTTGAATATGACACTTTCTGCTTCGTGTCGAGATGGAATATCCTCCTTATTGTCGTTGGCCTCCCTGGGTTGGGCCATTCATTTTTGCCTTCCATTTGATCTCTCCCATGTCATCATGACCCCTGATCCTATGGATATAAAAGCTGCCAAACTTCTAGTCGTGTCACTGATATGTTGAAGATTTGTCCTTTTGCAGTTACACTTACCTCTGATTCTATGTATCATCCAATATCATTTTGCATCCCTTTGTCTCGTGTCGATGATATGGGATACATTATGGCCATCCTTTGAAACGACTACTTCTTGTTGACTTCAACTCATTATCCAGGAAGTTGACCGAGAGACTCCAGTACCTTAGAGCTTGCATGCCCTAATGACAAGTTCATCACACTCGACGATAAGTGTACATCATTGGCTTTTGATTGAGTGATTTCATGGATGTTCGATTTCAGTTCCTCTATTCACATTCCTTGTGCTAATAGTACATTTAGGACCATTTTCATTATTGGTGGTTTCTCTCACGCTTATTAATAGTTTACATCATTGACTATTAATCAAGCGACTTGCTAGCATGTTCGACGTCAACATTCTACTCACATGTTAGAATTTGTACTTTGATCGGGTCATGTTGGAGCACAAGACTGTGGGCTCAGATCACAAAAGTCTAGGTTGTGAACTGATGTGACATGGTTATGTTGATATACATGTCTCTTTCAGATGGATGGCTTCAACCATGCGATGAGTTATCATATGTGATCCTTCTCATTATTGGATGGCTGCGACCATACCTTGGTTTTGATATGATCCTCTTTATCGAATGGTTGTGCCCATGCCTGGATCCATTTACATGATCATTCTCTATATGGATGAATCCATACCATGATTCATGTATCATTTGATAGAGTTTTCAGTTATGTATATATATTTGTATATGCTTGCAGGTTTTCCAATGACAGAATCTAGTTCCCCACACTAATTCATAAAGCATTTTAATCCCTTACTCTTGTTCGACCTTCACGCTTTAGGGGGCATCCGTTACACAACATTTTTTCACTATCCTTATACTCCCCATTTATTGATCCTAGAGGACCTCTACAGTGAACCCTACATGATTTCCCTTCATGACGAAACTCCCATTGTGTCCCTCTTCATGAGCAGAACAATTCCCTTTTGCACCATTTCCCCAAAATCTGCTGCTTTTCCCAGTTTACAAGACCGACGCTAATGACCTTTGTCCCCCTTGTGCCGATATGTAGGGATTAACACTATCCCTAGCACCTACTAGAGTGACTGATATTTTTTCTAGTCACGTCGACCCTCTTATGGAAAGTTTTTTAAATAAGAAGCTGAAGCTTCCAGCTCTAGAAGCTTGGTAACGAAAGTTTGGTAAATGGTTTGGTAGGATGTGATCAAGGATGTTAGTTTGGTCTCCTTTCCCCTATAAGGATGGAACTACCTCAAGATATAAGACCTTCTCCCATGAGAAGAGGATCCATCTCCCATCCATTCATGCTATGTAAACCTCAATTTTTCCCAAGCACAAGCTAGTTTTAGTGTTAGTGTGATAGTGTGTAAAGTTTTGTAGATGTTCTATGCTAAGATCAATTTCACTTTTCTCACAGCAATCATACAAGTAGTTAAGCAAAATGCAGATAGAACATATAAGCATATCTTACAGAAGACAAATCAGAAACAAGAAAAATGTGTGTGTTCGTTTCGGCGGTCAACAGGATGCTTCAACCAGCAAAGTCTCCTTTGGTCAGCCAGCCCAGATGTGTCACAACAACCCTCCAACCAGTAGATGAGTCAACCCAAGTCAATCTTGCAAAAGTCAACGCTGTCCTGAAAAAGTCAACGCAGGAGCAGCAAGCTAAAAGTCAACGCAGCAGCAAAATGGTCAACTCTTTGACCTCGATTTTTGTGCCAGGTAGTACGGCCTTCAAAAATCAAACTTCCCACAAATTTTCAGCTTGATTGGACCAAGCGTTGACCAAAGTCAACGCTGGTCAAACTTTCTGCAAAACCCTAGCAGCAGAAACCCTAGCAGCCGTACGGTCTGTCTTCTTCGTCCTTCCCACGTGTGGCTGAAATTCATCCTCCAGGTAGCTCGTACTCTTAGAATGAGAGAGGAAGATGTGAGTTGTTGTGTGATCAAATTCTCTCCAACTTTTCCTGTATTTATATCCATCAATGAGGGTGTGTGACACATCTGTTGGGCATGTGAGCCTACATTACAAAACTGGCCGACCTTGCACATATAATTTATTAAGAATAATAAATTCAAAATATAAGTTCTGCTCATCGGGTTAAGACTTATTTTATATGGATTTTACACCTCTCAGAAAGAGGAATCCAACAAAAATATTAGCCTCTTAATTTGAGCATCAGAACATGGAGTTTGGACCTATTTGTCCAAATTTAACATAGTGCTAATCAAGTTTGGAGTAAACAACAAACTATTCATAGCTGAAGGTCTCTAGTTGCATGAGGGAGAAGTGCGAATTTTGTTTAGCGTGAAGCCTAAAGGGAAGATCCTTAAAAGTATGATTGTTGAGGCCATCATGGAATGCTAACGGAAGTGTGTGGGAGCCTAGTTTTGTCAGAGGACAACAACAACATCAAGACAATGGTTGTAATCTCTTCTTGATTAAATATATATGCAACTATCGATTGATTTCCTACATAATGTGTCATCTTAGATGTTTATGGCTTCACGTTTCTTGACTTGTTAAGTAGGTTGAATTACAATTTTTCTATTATCATGGTTGTTGTTTGTTGTTGTTTACTTGTTTCAAGAGTTTGAAGAAGGAAACGAGAGATAGCTGGAGCAAGCAAGCAAGGTCATCAATAAATGGGATAAGCGTACTAAGAGGTAGGCCCTCTTAATTGGTTCTAACCTAGGGAAATATTCCATAGAATGTATCAGTTGTGGCTAGACACATTATCCGGCTAGAGGAATTGTTTGCATCCACACTCATAGTTTTACTTCACCACACTTGGCTGCCTTTTGATCTTCATGACTTGGCTGATTGCAATCCGAGATGGTGTGATAATGGAGGAATATTCGAATGGGGGAGGAGTAAATGAGGAGGATTTACCTCCTACAATCTCTCTCCCTTGTGCCATTCAATTTTCAAACCTTAGTCTTGCCAAAATTCCTTGATTTTCTCTTCCAAACTTGCATTCAATGCACATTAGTCCACTAGGCATAATATCTCACTTTAACTCATCTCATTAAACATACTATAATAAAAACATGTAATAAATTGTGAGAAGATTTGATTTGACTAGCTAGGAGGTGAATTAAGGTCCATATAATTACCTAATGACGAGGCTCATCATCACCCCCTACTGAAAGTGTTTCTCATCCTATGAGAAACTTAATCAATATCCATGTCTTTCATAGCTCTAGTGGCCTCCCTGACATCCCATGCTTCTGTTGTGGTTTCCTCTTCTTGTGGATAGAATCCTGCCTTCTTTTCTACCTCCTCCCACTAATTTCTTTCTTCTTCTTCTTTCCTTCTTTCTAACATCCCCATGAGTAGTGGGGAATCGAGTCTCAAGCCAATCCAATTGACTTTGAGCCTTTGGATGGATTGCTTATACATGGGTGTCATGTTCAGTGCTTATCTCATCCTTTGATGAGAGTGGTACTCTCTTATCTTCAAACTGTATGGGAAAATATTCCATCTCCTTAGGCAAGCTTGCATGTTGTCATCCCCTAAAAATCTGAACATGTCCTCAAAATGTGTAATGGCTTGCTCTTGGGCAACATGATAACTGGGTGCAAGTTGAGGATCATTTTCAATTAAATTATGTGTGCTAATGACAACCATTGGATTGGACTACTCATCTCTGAGCATAAGAGGCTTTGTTTTTTCCCTTACCAGTATCCTCTTCATTTCTGCAGCCCTTGCTTCCTCATGGTTCATCCATGATGCCGAAGCCATCAACTGTAAATCCCCTAGCTTTTCATTAGCATCCCATACATTCATATATGTGAAAGCCATGTTATGCAAGTAGAGCTTGGACATCTTAGCCCTATCTTCTAATGTGCTTTGATCACAAAGATCAATGAACTGTTTATAATCCTGGAATGGCTTAGTGCTTCTCTGTGCTAGGGTCTTGAGTTGGAACTACAACCAATGTTCCTTAAGGTATAGTGCATAGAACTTACCTTGCATCCTACACTGGATTGGTTCCAAAGATATACTAGCCATGGATGCCAATTGATTCTCTCTTTCTCGCAGTTGTCCTTTGAACCATGCATTTTCTGCCTCCAACTGAGTCTTCATGATGGCCTCTCTATCCCTCATGCTACTTAGTTCCCTTCCCATCTCTTTGATATTCTCCTCCATGTGAGCAATGTCCTCCACTCCCTTAGACTTGGAAATATGCATCCATCTATGAGTTTTGGCTCTTTCTTTCTCAAGCTCAAAGAATAATGGAATGGCAATTTTTTGTGGAATTACCTTCCCCCCTCAATAATTTGTAATAGGAGTCAAGGTTAGGTTGAGGACTAGGTTCCCTTAGCTCTAGGTCTTCTCTCTTTGTTTTTGGATACTTACTCCCTTCCTCATCCAATTTTTGAGTTTCCTATAGGTTTAATAGAGTTTCCTATAGGGTTGCCTCTACTTCTTGTAGGTCCTATTGTGTATCCTGTAGGATGTCTTTTCCTTTGGATGAGGTAGATCTGGTTACAAGCCTTCTCATATAGGTGATAGGAGACTTAGGGGAGGTTTGTGTTGAGGATACTTCTTCTTGATTTTTTATAAGAGGAGCCATATTCTCCTGCTGTTTAGGTGAGTCCTCAATAACAATGGGAACCCTCATTGGAGTTTGGGGTTTTCCCTACCTTATCCTTGTACTTTTCCTTATTCTGAAGTATAAGGGGGTTTGTCTCTGTCTTTTTCCTTTTTGTTTGATAGGGCCGCTAAGGGAAGTGAGGGAAGCTACTACCTCTCTTTCAGTGGGTTCTGGAGACACCCTAGGTGACTCCTCCTTGTCTTTTGCCTCCTCTTTTCCATTGCCCTTTTTTACCTATGCCTTTCCCCTCTTCTCCCCCCATTTATATCCTCATCTTGTTTATTAGTGTCCTCCTTGATATCTTCCTCTGTTTCTCCATCGCCTTCTTTCTCTTTCTCTTCATATTCATCCTCATCCATCTCCTCTTCATCCTTGTCTACTTCTTCTCAATCTGTTTCAGTCTCTTTTTCATCCTTTCCACTGACAGTAGGGCTAATATCCTATGCGAGGGCTTTGATATACTCATCTGTTTGCATGTCTCTGAGAATTTCCCATTGGATAGGAATTCTGAAGTTTTGAAGGCCATATTTTATGATGATTCTAATTAACCCATGGTGGGCTAACTTTTGGTAGTTTCCTTCCTGCACTTTTATGCTTGTATCTATTAGTGAATGCAGAAGGAAGTATGGTAGGTTGAGCCTGCTGTCAGGAGGTGTTTCTACTCCAAACCTCAATTCTTCAAGGAGCCTAAAGTGATAACCATAAACTGCAATATACCTACCTTCACATGAAATGTATTTTATAAGGTGGTAGCTTACCTCATTCCAGGGGTATGGTAGGCTTGTTCTCCTTACTCCATTCTTTTCCTTAATAGTAGTATGGCTATCTCCCTTGTCTTCCTTTCTCCAAGGCACTTCTAGGGGAGGTGTAGTAATTCTTCTTATGAGTTCAAGGGTGAGCTCTATGGAGAGGCCTCTCACCACAATAGTGGCATGTGTTTTGGTTAGTGGAATGAGGGAGAGAGAAAAATATCGGGACACTTCATCATCATACCCCCTTAATTTCTCAAAATACCCCATCCAATTATGCCTCATGAATATTTCTAACATAGGAGGGTGTTGGTGAATCCTCATAGTGTTAATGGGCTCCCTTTTATGAAACCCCCCTATCAGTTTGTCTAGTGAATTTTGAGGAGTAAAGATGGTTGATACAAATTTTAGTGCAGGAGGAAATGGGACTGAAATACTTGAGGAGACCATTCCCTTACACAACTATCAAATTCACTCAAACTAGGAGATTTTTCTATTATATTCACTTGGAAAAATAAAATGAAATACAGAGCCTACCTCTTCATGGTGTTAATTGTAGCTAACCCCTGTGTTTCCTTCTTTGAAACTGCTCTCTATCAATCTTGTAGACTACCTGATTGTATCCTATAGGATTCCTGTGTGATCCTGCAGGATTCCCTATGTGATCATGTAGGAATTCCTATGTAGGAGAAAGATGGAATCTTTCTCTTCTGTAGGTTTCTTGAGTATGAGAGCGATTTTTCTAGAGTTAGCCTCAAGTTGATGAATGCATGAGTGCATGGGGATCAACGTTTATTTCCTTTTATGGTCGAGTTGAGTGAGGTGGTGTGCTAGCAGCCAAGGTATGATTTTTCTATTTTTGGACCATTAGAACCCACTACCACCTCATCATTCCCCTCTCCTCATAATCAACTCCCACTTCGGGCATCCGTAGTCTCAACTGCTTCAGATCTCATTCTCGTTTTCTTTGACTTGACTGCTACGATGTGTGTGGGGACTAACTATTTTGTCCTCATTGACTGAACGAAGGTGGCCAAGTTAACTAGCCACCCTTCACTTATAAACCAACTCACTCAAAACCTTTACATATTTTGACTACATTATGCAAATGAGAGAGTGAAGTGAGATACTTAACTGTCGTGATAATACCTTGTTGCGGTTCATCGAGGACATGAGGTGCTTGTTGTGTGTTGGCTGCATTTTATTTTTCCTTCCTTTTTTAGTGCCCTCTAATGATTCCCTTGGTGTTTAGGTACCTGGTGTTAAAGATGATGGTGTTGTTGCTAGTCTAGAGCTTCTTCTGCCCTTGGATATTCATGTTGGAGGCTTGTTTCAAATCATGATTTTTATTCGGTGTGATAGGTTGCTATAGGATTTCCTACAGGATGTACTGTAGCTGCTTCTCGCTAAGAATTTTTAACCATTTCCATTGTTGGGACTTTCAGGATGATGACATGGATAGAGAGGAGGTCTAGGAGTGTGAATAATGAGAAGTACACTTACGTGTTGTTCCTTTCTGCTCGCTGTTTCATTTTCCTTTGTGTTTTCTGTTGAAGACTCTAAGTTTTTTTTTTTTTAAACTAATTTTTTTATGATGGATGCAGGGGTGATCATGGTGGAGAGAGGTATGGTAATGAAGTTGTGATGTAGGGTTTTTTATTTTTTGACATGGGTAGTTCATTTCCTTTCCCTAGGGTTACTTAGTTTAGGATTCCAAAGCCACTGTAATTCTTACAGGATCATCCTGTAGATTTTCAGGGGATCCTGTAGGTTTACAGGGAATCCTGTAGAAAACACAATACCCTTGCAAAATGAGGCAAATAAGTGAAAAAAATGAAAAAATGGTGGAGTGATGAATGATAATGGATGGGGAAATAAAAATATGAGTGGAATAGGTCCCTTTTCAATTCTCCTTTGCTCTTTATCATCCTCTTGCTGACCTGTAAACAAATTTTCATGATTTTTCTTTTCTCTTTTTATTTTTATTTTTTTTCCTTGAAAACAACTAGCATGCCTTCGAGAGGTTTTCATTCTAGTTTCTTACCTTGGGTGCCTCAAGAGAGGTTTCCACATAGAGATCTTTTTATTTCTTTTCTTTTTTCCTTTTTTTTTTTGACACCATTGGGCTGCCCCAAGAGGTTTTCAACCCAATAGTGGGACTCAGGCACCTCATGGAGGTTTTCACCTGAGTCCTTATTTTTCCTTTTTTCTTTTCTCAGTGACTCGATGAGGCAAGAGCTGAAATTTGCTCCACTACCATCATTTTTTTATTTATACCATCAATGAACTCTTGCTTTGACAATGGCCTCTTGTAAAATTTCAGTCTGTTCCCATTAACAAGTAAAGTAATGGCATCTGCATCTATGGTTTTGATCTACAAACCATTATCATGACATCTCTCTATAATATAAGGCCCTAACAATCTTTTCCTTAACTTGCCCTTAAAGTCTTTATATCTGTAATCATATAACAAAGCCCAATCACCTTCTTGAAATTTCTTATCCTTGATGTTCTTATCATGCCAAATCTTCCTTTGAAGTTGAGTTACCTCTCTATATAGAAAGGCCTACATTATGATCTCATCTAAACCATTCCACTAGAGCAACCTCTATTTTTTTGCATTGCTGAGGTCTATATTTAGTTGAGCTACCATACTCAATGTGTTATACTCAAATTCAATGGACAACAGGGTATTTTTGCCAAAGACAAGCTCATAGGTTGTGAATCTAGTGGTGGTCTTCCAGGTGGTATTATAGGCCCAGGTGGCTTGAACTAGTTTATCTTCCCAATCTTTCCTGCTGCTGCTAACCACCTTGGTTAATATGTCCTCCAGCGCTCTGTTGGTCACCTCCACTTGCCCATTAGATTGTGGGTGATAGGGAGTGGAGGTCCTATGCTTGATCTTGTGTTGGCTGAGCAATTCTTCAATCATGTTGGAGGTAAATTAGCTTCCTTGATCAATAACCAGTTCTCTAGGGTACCCAAATTTGTAAAGTACATTCTCCCTTAAGAACTTAGCCACCTTCTCCTCTTTTGCTGCCTTAATTGCCTTGGTTTCAATCCACTTAGTTAGATAGTCAGTGCACACAATGATATACTGCTTTTTCTTGGAAGGAGGGTCAATAGGTCCAATGAAGTCCATGCCCCACTTGTCAAATGGCTCAAAAGTCACTTGAGGTTGTAGAGTAATTTCATCTCTTGGAGTAGGTTTTCCCATCCTTTGCCTTTGGCACCGATCACACTGACTAGTATATCTTTTCACATCTTGATGAAGAGTGGGCCAATAATACCCATCTTGTAACACTTTAAATGATTTCCTATTTGCTGTAAAGTGACCTCCACAAGGCCCATCATGGCAGGTCAGAAGGATGTCAAAGACTTCCTCCTCCATAACACACCTTCTCATAATTTGATCTGGGCCTAGTTTGAAGAGGTTTCTCCCAATCCAAGTGAAGTGGACGCTCTTCCTCACAATCTTGGTTTTCTCCTTAGAGGACAAATTCTGTGGGAATTGTGTACATACCAAATAGTTTGCTATGTCAGCAAACCATGGAGAGAGAACTAAAATGGATAATAAGTGCTCATTCGGTAACTGATCATCAACCATTCCCTATTCACCAGCAGGAAATGTTAATCTGGACAAAAAAACTGCAACAACATTTTCCTTACCAGGCTTATCAACAATAGTTAGATCAAACTGTTGTAGTAAATGTAACCATCTAATTATTTGGTCATTCACATTAGGTTTGATAGCCTATAATATAATGCCTAAATTTGTTCAATGAATGAATAATAGCCAGGAGCTCCCTTTCGATCACTACGTGTTTCAATTTGGCCTTTGATAGATTCTTACTGATAAAGTAAATGGCATAAGGAAGCTCTTCATCTATCTAGCCTAGGGCTGCTCCTATGGCTTTGTGTGAGGCATCAACATGAATATGAAAAGGAAGGGCCCAATTTGGGCCTCAGAGAATGGGTGCACTGGTTAACTTGTCCTTTAGGGTGTCTAGAGCCTCTTGACATCTTTTTGACCATACAAACTCAGAGTCTTTGGCCAACAAGCCAAATAAAGGAGAATCCAACTTGTTGAAGTCTCTTATAAACCTTCGGTAGTATCTAGCTAACCCTAGAAAACTTCTGACATTTCTCTGCTTTTGTGGAGGTGGGACCCTTTGGATGATATCTATTTTGTTTGGATCCACCCGTAGTCCTTCCTGAGATATTGAATGACCTAGCATGGTCCCTACAGTCATCAAGAATTCACATTTTTCAGGACTGAGATACAGGTTAATTTCAATGAATTTGTGCATAACTTTACCTAAGTTGGACAAAGCCTCCTCGAAATCACCTCCATAAGGTGTAAAATCATCCATATAAATTTCTATCGCATCATGAACTAACTCAGCAAAGATACTCAAGACTTCTCTCTGAAAAGTGGCAGGAGCGTTGCATAGGCCAAAAGGAAGGACCCTATAGGCGAAAGTAACTCAAGAAAAAGTGAAGGTGGTTTTATCCTAGTCTTCCAGGCTGATCTGGAATTGTTTGTACCCATTGAATCCATCTAGGGAGGAGAAAAACTTTTTCCCTGTGAGGCCATCTAGCACTTGGTCAATCAAAGGTAGAGGGAAATGGTCCTTCTTTGTGGCTTTGTTTAACTCCTTATAATTGACACGAATCATCCACTTACAATTTTTCTTCGGAACCAACACCAAAGGAGATACCCACTCACTATTTGAGATAGGGTAAATGAATCATGCATCTAATAGTTTTTGCAGTTCTTCTTTGACTATATCTTTAAGAGCTGGATTGATCCTCCTTTGGGGTTTTTGGACTAGCTTGCAACCTTCTTTGATATAAATGTGGTGAGTACACACAAAGGGGTGCACTCCCTTCATTTCTTTGTAACTCCAAGTGAAGGCATTCAGATGTTCCTTTAGCATGTTGCAAAACTTTTCTTCTTGGAGAACAGAAAGAGATGGATTGATTTTCAAGGTTCTCTCAAGGCCGAATTCTATTGTTTTGACATGAATAGGGTTGGAATTGGCTAAGAATGGATCAATTTGATGGTTTTTTGGGTTTCCTTTACTAATTATTCTAAGGACAATGTACTGGGAGTTGGACTTTGGAGTATGTGTTCGATCAAGTCATATTCATCCTGTTGTCCCCCTCCCAGGGTTGTTTCTAAAGTATAGAGTTGGGCAGAATAAAATTCATCTTCCTCCTCCTCTCCCAACCACAAAGGTAAGTTATTCTCTAGAGATGGCTGAGCAGAAGGGTATAGGACTAACTTCTTAGACATATGCTCATTCTTGATGGTCATATTTCTAGCTCTACAGCTAATGTAAGCATCGGTAGTGGCTAACCAAGGCTTCCCAAACATGAGAGGGTAACCAATAAGCTTAGCCTTAGGCTGGAGAACTAGGAAATCTCCAGGGTATTCCCAAGAATCAATGGAGACCATCACATCCTCCACAATCCCCCTAGGGGTCACTATGGAGTGGTCTGCAAGTTGTAGAACTGTTGTGGTCTTTCTCAATGAACCTTGGAGGTTGTGCTTGAGAATGGTGTCCTTGGCCATCACATTAATGGAAGCCCCAAGATTGATCAAAGTTTGTGGGACAATGGTTTCATTGATGTGCACATCTACTACAGGGCTTCCAGGGTCCAAATACTTTGGACAGATTACTTGCTCCAGCATTAAGTCAGACAGTTGTCTAATGACATTGATTGTAGGGGCATCTCTTCTTCACCTCTCTAGATGCTTGAAGTACTTCTCCTTAATCAATTTGTTGTAAATAGGTGTTATAAACATATTTGGGCATTGTAACCCCAATCTTATATGTCAATAAACCAAGGGATTTTTGACCCCTAAAAGTGTTGTTTCATACCCTAAAGGATCATAGTCGATTGATTACATCATTCCCCAGAAGTTCCACCTGAAAAACCACTCAGACCTGGCCAAAACTGTACCATACTGACTGCTCCACTATCAAGGTGCGATGCATACTGACTCCTACACTAGCCAGGTGCGATGCATACTGAAGAAGCCTTCTGTGGGGTGAAATGAGCGAGAATGGACAAATATCTGAGACAATTTGCTAAGTGGATGCTCATGGAATCTTCTAGAAACTTCTCCTATGACACTTGCCTCTCTGAATTTTCCCAGGATGAGTAAGAGATCAATGAAATCTCCAAGTAGTACCAAGAACTACAAGTGGAATGACACTAATCAAAAACCCAGATATGAATCACAACCTTGCAGACATCTATAAATGGACCCCTCATTTGAGAGATCTAGAGGCTGGAATTTTGTAATTTGTAAGGAAGTGTTGTTAGTTTGTCTTTGAGAAGGAGCATTGTATTGTTGGGTAATCTTGATTTTCATGAGGTGAAGAGGGCTTTGATCCTAGGAGGATGATGTTGGATTAGAAGGCTAGGTTGTAATTCTCCCTTCTAATTTAATAAATTTATTTGATTTTTCCTCCATACAATTGTGTACTTGTGAATCTTGTTATGTTCAATGTATTTCTAATTCTGCATTGTTTATGATATAATATATTGAGATTCTTTGATGGTGTTTTGTCACTTTGCTTCTACAGGAATTCTCTAAGCGGGACAAGTAGGAGAGGAGTTGCAAGCTCTATCAAAGGGGAGAGAAATCAAGCAAGGAGTCAAGCAGAAGATCCAGGTTGGTCTCTTTGCTTCTCTCTTATCTATCATACATAAAGGAAATCACAAATTGCTTTGATTGTTTGTTTCTAGGATAGCTGCCAATCCTAGTGGGACTCACAGATCGAAAGGACACTAGTTTTCCCGGAAAAAAATGGTGACTCCACTGGGGATCAAATAGTTTGTTTGTTTGTTGTTGATTTTTTGTTTTATAAACTATAGACTGAGCTTGAAGCTAGCCAGATAGCCTTCGAATTGCTCTTGCTCTGCAATTACAAAGGAGATGAATGCTACTTCAGTCAATCTCTGATTTAGTTTATGATTTGAACATCTGACTTACAAGAATTCTAGATGCCCTGTTGGTAGCTCAATAACCTCCCAAGATCATACTCCTATACTTTGTTCTTTATTGTCCATAATAGTTCAACTTAACTCACTGAAATTAGCTACAAATTTGAGCCAAAACCCACCTTAGTTTCCCTCCTTGGCCCATCGCACTATCTGTAACTCGAAGCCAATATGCATTGCACTTCCCAAGTGTAGCAAGTGAGATGCATCCTTTTTTCTGTGAAGCATATGTGTGATGACTGAGTAATCCTATTTCTCTCCTTGAAATTTGGGTTTTTTTGTCCTTGTTTTCAGCTTTGTTTAGTTGTTTTGCTGCTTATGAACAATATCCCATTGCCGAAGCCTCCTTGCTTTATATAGTTCAGCCTCCATTGATTAGGATTAGTAAATGTTTTTTATGTATTTGTCCATCATTTGCAATCCTTTATCGGAAATTTGCTTAAATCAATCTATCGTTTTGGTACAAAAGTGTCGTAACTGTCATTTTTGGTCAAAAAGAGAAGTGTCATTGAATCTTCCTTCTCTAGATAGTTGATTAAACTTTTTGTCATGTATTTGATTTTATTTGTTGTTATTTGAAGTGTTGAAAGATTTTTCTATTCAAAATTGAAAAGTTTTTTTTAAAGTATTCCTTTCATTTTGAAAAAGAGATTGTCGAAATGTCACTTTGAAGAAAATATTTCGGATCTATACTTAGTTTTCCTTTCTGGAATTCTTCACATTAAGGGGAATAAAAAAAAAATACATGCATTTGCATTTGCATTTAGGCTGTGTGTGAAAAATGATTTAGGAAAAGTGCATTTAGTGTGTGCTCTTTGCTCTTTGTTTGAAAGAATCATAATCTTCTTTCCTTAGTAGCTAGGATTTTCATAGTTAAAAATAAACAACGATTGTTTATCAATTTAGATTGCATATTTAGGAATTTTACATCTACATCATGCAGTGAACTTTGAAAGGCAAACTTCTAAACAAGATTAACTCTAAAATAAATTTCAATGAACTTAACAACACTTTGGAACCTAATGCAACACATCTAGAAGTCTAGGCTGGAGATGTGTTCCAGCGTCGTAAAATCTAGTAACTATCATTTTCATCGAAGGTTGGGTGATTCCTCCTCTTTGATACAACAAGTGGTAGCACGGACTTGTGCTCCCTGTACCGTCAAGTATATATTGGGAGACCACAATAGAATTATATCCTTTATCCACAGGAAGCCATGTCTACCGCCCTATCGATCGCAATGTACTGAACACAACATTTGAGAAGATTGACTGTCATACATAAGTCCTTGGTAATTTCTCTTTAATTTACCACCAAGGTGTATACTGTAGTTTTGCGATTGGTTTGGTAATCCCTTTGTCTAGATTTCTAGAGTAGTCACTTTTGTTCCTTTTTGATTCCTTAAAATAAAAGGTCCATCTGAGCACTTGCCACTTCAGACTCATTAAAATCGAAGGCGACTAGAGTCATCTTTAGCTTTTTCTCGACTCTTAAAAATTGGAAAAGCAAAGTTGTTTCAAAGCATCATTAAAATTTATTAATTCGGAATAACATCCCTGTTCCTTCATTGATCTTAGGTTGAGATAATGGAGTCCACCAATCAAGGAATCCCTCTTGAGAGGAGTCCTAGTCCATTCTCCTCTTGGGGAAATATTGGGGCTCCGTATATGGCCACATTGTCCCTTCCAGGAATCACAATTGGTTTATCGGTATGTCTTTTCTCAACCTCGTTCAAAATACCGTGATTCCTCAGCATTCGAATTAGCAACCAGTTGATACTGAAATTGAACCTTCACCTTCTACTTTGTTTGTTCCTCCCTCCCCTTCTTCCTCTTCGCTTTGTGAAAATAGTGATACTAGTAACCAAGTAGCTGAGAAGAAGAAGGAAGGGAAGGAGAAGAAGAAGAAGAAGCCAGCTAAGCAAGGGGGAAAAAAGAATCATCTAGTGAAAATCCGCACATTAAATCTCTTAAATATCATTGAGTAATTTTCAGAGGAAACCATTTTCATCGAAATTGTCCTTGCCTTCCGTGGACCTTAAGAGAATGGTCTCCCCACTCGCACCATCTGGTGTCATCAACCTCTGGTGATCATGTTGACAGCACACCATCAATTAGTGAGAATGAAGTTCATGGATAGAAAGGTAAGGTCAAAATTCCATGTGGATTATGTGAAGGAGACCATTACCTTCCTCATTTTCCTTTTTTGGATGAGGCCAAAATAGTCTTGCATAACCGTCCTGCTTCATGGAAGCGACTTCCATCTGGATACAAGAAACTCACCTCAAGTCCTTTACTAGTTGAAAATCTGGCTAACATGACTCAATCGCTGTCGAAACACCTATCATTGAAAGTGAATCTTCTGAGTCCATATCGGGCGAAATTTAGCAGGTAGAGATGGTAGTCGACCTAGTTTTTCCTTCAGAAGGTCCACCTTTAGATGATACCATTCCCAAAGAGAGTGAGAACGATACAGTTCAAATCTTTTTTGTCACTTCAGAGTCGAATGAACTTGGGGGAAATCCACCCATTCCTTCACAATAGGAGGAAAATCCCTCAGTTCCCGTTACTCAAGAGGATAATTCAACCATTTATTCGATACCCCCTCTAAGCAGTCTAGTCGCTTCCTTCGATTGGAATCAACTAGTGAGATCCCACCTTCCATCTAATGTACCTTTCTGGGTCATAGTACAAGCTTACAAAATGATCGTGTCTGGCACTATCATAGATGAAGGGGCATCAATGAGTATCCTTTCCTCAATTGCTTGGAAAGCACTTGGCTCGCAATCACTTATGCCTGTTACACAGAGTTTGTCAGGCTTTAACAAAGGAACCACTTGACCATTAGGGATCCTTCCTAAGTTACCAATTACTTTGAGAAGGAAAACCGTTCACCTGAACATGATGGTAGTCCAAGGACCATTAGATTACAATCTACTCCTTGGACGTGACTATGTTTATAGCATGGAAGCTATTGTTTCCACACTCTTTTGAGTGATGTGTTTCCCGCATGAAGGCAAAATTGTCCAGCTTATTGACCAGCTTCCATTTCCTGGTTCAAACACAACTCCAAGTCAAACATCATCCCTAAATGGTATCTTCATGTAAAGAGTGTCTCTTCAACCTTCATTCCATCCACTTGATTGCAACAAGTAGTGCGGTGAGTGTAACGAAGCTTACGGGGCATGCACCCTGGTCTGCTTCGATAGACAAAACCAACTGAAAATATAGGTTTCCCTATAGGTTATGTGATTGAAAGTGCCATCCCATGCCATTCACTTTTTTCCACTCTGTGGATGAAGCCAAGAAAGTTCTTTTTCTAACCGCTGATGAAACCATCCTACCATATAAATTTCCTTGTAAGTTAAGTGACGCTCACCTTTGTCTAATTAGCAGACAAAGCCAAGGAAGCATTTTTGTCTAACCACTGACAAAATCAATCCTGCTTAACCACAATGATTTCCATATGGTTACTGGAGACTCTCCTTTTCTCGATACCTGGGGGCATGCAAACCTTTCCATGCAAGAGAAAAATGACAAATTTCATTTTTTAGCTTTTTAGCTTTTTTAGTTTTTTAGTTTTTCAACTTCTTAGGTTAGGTGATTGGTCTAATCCACCATTCACCTTTATCTGTGTTGCAGAAAAAGAAAAGAAAGCGTTTAAACCATTCCGTGGATGAAACCATCCTACCTAACCTCAGTAGTTCCTTAGATTTCTAGTTTTTCTAGCTTTTTAGTATGGTCGTTCCTAACTTACATAAAAAGGAAACTGAGCATATGTTATCGTAGAGTTCAAGCTCAATAAAAAATGAACCTACCAATGAGGGACATCTTTTGACCACTGTAATGAGAAATGTTATCATATGGTTCAAGCTCGTTAAAAAATAAACCTACCACTAAGCATATTTTTCCCCAGAGTTCAAGCTTGTTAAAAAATGAACTCAACTTCGGTAAATAACCTTTATGATTGCCATTATATCAACCTTTTGAACCTTGGTTGTGTTCCTACCATCACCTCCATTTGTTTGGCCGATCATACGCTTCCACTTGATTGTTTACCATTTTGAGGAATAGCTACGATGAGTGGTCCTGTTAGCCACCCTCGTCACATCACCATGTTTTGAGAAGTTCCAAGATTACCCGGAACCAGTTGCTACCCTAAACACCACTCGTTCCTCAAAAACGAGCCTCCTTTAAACTCTTTTCAGACTCGTTAAATATGAAAATATTGTCGAGCTATTGGCCTTTCCAGCTTGCTAAAGTGATTGGAAGTAATACTTTAATCTTTTTGGACCTGAGGGATTATCCCACAAAAAGATCGAGTGCTTGTCTTTTTCGGCTTGCTAAAGTGATTGGAAAAGTCATCCCTTTTGTATTATTTTATCCTTTTTCAAACTTAAGGAATTATTCTATGAAAAATAAATGTTATAGTTTCCTTTTCGTCCCTTTTCAAACTCTCTAAACATGAAAAGCACTGAGTTATCCTTGTCGTTAAACTCGTTAAAACAATAGCGAAAAACTTGTCCACACAGACAAGAACAAGTTTCACTATCGTTAAGCTCACTAAAACATAGTGATAGGTTTTCCCAAAGGGAAAATTATAGTACAAGAATATGTTATCCTCCTCAAGCTTGAAAAAAATAAAGAGGTACTGGTCAGCAATGACTAGGGAAAAAGGGAAGAAAACTTGAATAATTTTATTAATAGAAGGTCGCTCTTAAACATGACACTTTCACTCTGTCACCATGATTGAGTCGGGTTGGGTTATTCCGTTCAGCGGTCATATCACCATTGGTCCTCCATACCATCCATATTTTAGGGTTAATGCTACCAATCCATCTCAGTGTCGCCGATATGTTCAAGAGAAGCCATTCAGAGAATTCACCATCCAGTAAATGCCTCATCCACTACAATACCTTCACCCTCCATTTTTCATGACCACCATTTGGGAACCTTGTATCATCAGATCATTTTCACCTCCAAAAAATCATTTTCTTCGTTTCGTGTTGTAGATGTGGGATACATTAAGGCCCTCCTACGACGGGTCTTCTTGTCGACATCAGCTCATTATCCGAGAAGTTGACTTAGAAACAACCCTTTTAGTACTTTGAAGCTTGCATGCCTCAATGGCAAGTTTCTCACTTCCGGCGATAGGTTTAAATCAATGGCCTTTGACCAAAATATTTTGTGTAGTGTTTGACATTGGAACATATATTCACACCACGTGAATTGTATTGTAGTACCTTGAGGGTCATTATCATTATCGGTGATTCTTCTCACGTGTATTAACAACTTACATTATTGGCTGGTAATTAGGCAATGTCTATCCATGTTCGACTTTAGGACATCTTTTCACATGGATCAACTTGTACATTGGGTGAAGATTGAACGTGTTTGAAGACCCCGGATCTAGTTTCATCCATCCAGGTTGTGATATATTCAAGAATATAAAAACATCAAATGTACACAGAAGATGCACAGATGATCATCCAGGCTAAGGGATGATAACTCTACACATAAAGAATCACCAGTCTACAACTGCAGACGATTATCTGTCCTATGTACATGAAAATGAATTTATAAAGATGAGCATGGGAATGCCTGCCTCAGCTAGATCATGAAAATAATATGATGATTATGTATTTATTGTATCTTATACAGGTCACCTTCCAGTTCGAATACCTCGGATCCTCATGATAAAGCATTTCTCCTGACATCAAAAGATTTGCGACTTCATGCTTTAGGGGGCAACTGTTATAGACATATTTGGGCACTGCAACTTCAATCTTATATGTTGATAAACCAAGGGCTTTTTAACCCCTAAAAGTGTTGTTTCATACCCTAAAGGATTATAGTCGACTGATTACATCATTCTCGAGAAGTTCCACTTGAGAAACCACTCAGAACTAGCCAAAACTAGACCGTACTGAGTGCTCCATTATCAGGGTGCGATGCATACTGAAGAAGCCTTTTGTGGTGTGTGATGAGCGAGAATGGACAAATGCCTGAGACAATTTTCTAAGTGGATGCTCATGGAATCTTATAGAAACTCCTCCTATGACACTTGCCTCTCTGAATTCGCTGAGGGATGAGTAAGAGATCAATGAAATCTCCAAGTGGAACCAAGAACTACAAGTGGAATGACACTAACCAAAAAACCAGATATGACTCACACCCTTGCAGACATCTATAAATGGATCCCTCATCTAAGAGATCTAGAGGCTGGAATTTTGTAATTTGTAAGGAAGTATTGTTAATTTGTCTTTGAGAAGGAGCATTGTATTGGTGGGTGATCTTGCTTTTCATGAGGTGAAGAGGGCTTTGATGCTGCGAGGATGATGCTGGATCAAACGGTTGGGTTGTAATTCTCCCTTCTATTTTAATAAAGTTCTTTGAGTTTTCCTCCATACAATTGTGTACTTGTGAATCTTGTTATTTGTGAATACCATTGTATGTTCAATGTATTTTTGATTCTACATTGTTTATGATATAATAGATCGAGATGCTTTGATGGTGTTTTGTCACATTGTTTCTACAGGCATTCTCTAAGAAGGACAAGTAGGATAGGAGTTGGAAGCTCTATCAAGGGGGAGAGAAATCAAGCAAGGAGTCAAACGGAAGATCCAAGTTGGTCTCTTTGCTTCTCTCTTATCTATCATACATAAAGGAAATTGCAAATTTCTTTGATTGTTTATTTCTAGGATAGCTGTCAATCCTAGTGGGAATAATAGATTGAAAAGACACTAGTTTTCCTGGAAACAATAGGTACATCTTTAATAGCTTGAAGAAGTGGAATTTTGACACATAGGTTTTTCAATTCTCCCAGAGGTTCGGTCTCTTTTGGGGTAGGTTGGAGTGGTTGGGTTAATATCTCAGGAAAGGGTGGTGAATTTACTTTAAGAACACTTTCCTCTCTTTCTTCCTCAACCTCCCTAAGTGGAGGTAGAGTTTGGTTGTCCGGGAGTACTCTCCTAGATCTCAGGTTGATTTCCTGAATCTCCACAACATAAGCTAGATATGGTGTCTCTTCACTATATACTTGTTGTGCATGTTTGTTGTTTGGGTTCGGATTTGGCTGGGCAGGCATCTAGGATTTTTTAGTTGGAGCAAAGTGTAAAAGTTGTGGTTGGGCAGGTGGTGAAGGCAATAAAGCTATAACATTGTTGTATTCGGGCCTCAACTCCTGGGGTAGTGCATTCCACTGAGGTTGTGGTGGAGCATATGGTTGAAATGACTGGTTGGGTGACTGGGAATGATACTAAGGTGCAAAGGGCCAAGGAGGAGGTGTAGATTAGGAAGGATGAGCAGGGGGCCCTAAGAAGGTATGGATGTGGTCTATTTGGGGTTGTAATATGCATGGGATGACCCTTACATGCCTTGCTAGTATTGCCTAGGCCCATGATGTCTCCTTTGATTTATGTAGAAGAGTTGCTTAGTGACCCCTTTAGCTCCTTGATATACAACTTTGAGTCTAGGAAAAGATGGGCACTTGTTTGTGGAGTGGTTTTCTTCATAGACTGTGAAAAGTTCAATAAAATTCAATGGACATTCATTCCTAGGGAGCCTCCTGGTGCATCTAGGACAAAAAATGGCCAAGTCTCTCTCTGCTTCCTCTTGCGTTCTCTTAATGTGGATAGTGTCTATCTGTAGGGAAAGGGTTTGTGACATCTCACTTTTGAAATCCTCTAGCATATTTCCAATTTCACCCTTGATGGATGAATTGGAAGAGGATGGATTGACCATAGGTTGACTACCCCTACCCTTTTTCCTAGCTGCCCTAGAATAGTTTCTAAAGATAGTTTCTCTATCCTCATAGGGTAACTGGTAGATATCCCCTCCTACTAACAAGTGTAGGGTATCCAGAAGATCTTCCCTTACTCCTATAAGAAGGACTAGCTTTAGTGACTTAGGGTCAAGTGTGCACCTGGCCCTTTTGTAGCTAAGCTAGAATCTTTCTTCATAATCCTCTAGGGATTCATCATTGTCTAAGGTCACCCTAAAAAAATATTATTTAGTGTATTTAGACCCAGTAGTCTCAATACTTGTTGTTGAAGGCTTGTTGCATCTGAGCCCAAGTTGTGATGCTATCTCCAGGTAAACCCATGAACCAGCACAAAGTTGCATCCTTGAGAGTGGATGGAAATATTTTCAACTTCTGATCATCATTTGTATAGTCATAGGTTTGGCATATGACAACAAACTCAAAGAAATTTTCTGGGTCTTTTATGGTCAGGCCATGGAAATGAGGAAGGGAAGAAGGGCTCATATTTTTCATTTTAGTATCCCCCTTCATTTCCCTCATGGGGAAGACACCCTCAACTCCTTCTTTATTTCCTCCGTCATTTCTGTTTTCAGCCATAGGTTCAATAAAAATGGGTTCTCCTTCTTCTTCTTCCCCTGTAGGTTCTTCAAATATGTCTAGTTGCTCACCTAAGGGTTCCTATAGTTCACAACCACTGAAGAAGAGGGAAGGTTGTCTATTTGATGCAGTGGGGGTATTTGGCAAATTTTTCCCTAGGTTATCCCTATTCCTACGAGGCATGAAAATAAATGTTTTTGTTTTCTTCTATTTTTTTCAAGCTTGGAAAGTATTTGCAGAATTGAAATTGCAGACTGAATGAAAACTATTGACTGAATGAAAAAATAATTTCTTGATTGAAATCCTACTTGCAGAATGGAAAGGAAAGCAAAGAATGCAGAATGAAAAAGGAAGCAAACTAACTTACTTTTGCAGAAATGAAACTAAGAGCATAATATTAGAAACAAGATATAGAAGAAAGAAAGAAGTAATCACATATTACTCAAACACCTCCCTAACAATGGTGCCAAAACGTGATGAGCACTAGTGTTGCAGTAAGAATGTTGCAACTCCTGGAGCTACCAACTTTACTTTATCAACCCGGGATTCTTACAAACTTGGAGGTGACAATGCTGTATACACAAGTAAAAGTGATGGTTCTGCCTTTTGTCACTGTTCAGCTGGCGAGAGACTACTAGGGTTTTCAAGTCATACTTCTATGGATTCAGAAGAAGCTTTGATTGTTGATGAAAGAAAGAGACATCTACTCTAGGAGAAAGCTTGTATACTGCAATAAAGAAAATGAATGAGATCCTATGCTAAAAACACACCATTCTCTAACTAACTACTGAGAACTATGCTTTACAAGAATTCCAATCTAACATGTATGAAATGCTACTATCTAAAGAAAGGAATTTCAAGACATCAAACGTCACTAATGTGCATGTAAAGAACTGAAATAAATTTGTTTTGTTCTTTTTATTATTTTTATCGAAAATCAAGTGTAAACCCTAATCTCTTTTGGTGATGTGGCAGGTGGCTTAGTGACGTTTTTGGATGGTTGGGAGGTTTAGGAGATGGTTGGAAGGTTGGGGAGACCCTTGGGTGACTTGGTGTGGCTTCCTAGAGGTTTTCCCTCAATTCAGCCTCAAAACAGGCCACTACAGGAAAACCTACATGATGTACTAGAAACCTACATGATTCCCTATATTTCTATAGGATACAGCCGAGAGAAAAACAATGGTTTCTGGAGGTGATGGAAGGCTTAGGGAAGCTAGTGGATGGGTGGAATGGAGTAAGAAAATGCCTAGGATCACTCAGAACTTCAAAACTAAGGTTAGGAGATGGTTGGATTCGCTCAGCATGCTTGGAGGAATTTCTATGTAAAATGATGAGATTGGAGAAGGTCTTGGTGAAAGAAAGGAATGATTATGGATGGATGAAGTTGGAAGGTGGTTTCCTGCTATAATATCTCTTTATATTTCTGAAGCACCTGCTCTGCATCAAACATTTATAATTGCCAAAAAGTCATGTAAACAAGAAGAATTCTAACAAGCTAGAAAAGCATAATTTAATGAAGTAGCTGCCTAATTCATGCATGCGGAAAATCGATGAATAAAATGGAATCATGGATGAGATCTACTATAAGAGTGAAGATGGAAGAGATCGTGATTAAATTCTGCACTTACAAAACTGATCAAATGTTGGTTCAAGTACAGTAAATTCTAAATATTATGAGAAAATGGAAATCTGTCTTTTTGTAGTTGCATAAGGGTTTTTTCCTCAAATCATGATCCCTGACGGAAGAGGTGAGGCCAAGACACCTACTACCAAATTTTTGGTTCTCCTTTTATCCCTTCTAACCTGCTACTGAAGTAAAGCACAAATGGAAGAAAAGTAATAAAAAACTAATCAAATCCACATTACTTGCAATGAAATACTTCTAAAGACAACTTAACCATGAATCTATGAAACTAAGCCAAGCATACAGATACAAGAAGAGGAGAAGTTTCTACTAGGGTTAGGCCCTAACCCAAGAGCTTCAGCCTTCTGAGTTAGCTCAGTACTAGATCAAGAAAAAAACTCATTTTCATTATCAAAATAGAAAATTACATCAATGTCTTCCACAAGTCTGGAGCTTGAAAATAACTAGTGTTTTTATAACAAAAATTCGAATACTAATGAGGATCTAGGCCTCTCTAATTATAAAATTTAAGTCCCCAATGACTTCCTTAAATCTAGGGAGGCTTTGCTCCCAAACTCGAAATGAACTAACTCTTTGTCTATCACTTGCTCAACTGCCTTTTCATCTTCATGACTTGGTTGATTGCACTCCGAGATGGTGTGATTAGTGGAGGAATATTCGAATGGGGGAGGATTAAATGAGGAGGATTTACCTCCTACAATCTCTCTCCCTTGTCCCATTCGAGTTTCAAACCTTAGTCTTGCCAAAATTCCTTGATTTTCTCTTCCAAACCTACATTCAATGCATATTGCCTACTAGGCATAATATCTCACTTTAACTCATCTCATTAAACAAAATATAATCAAAACATGTAATAAATTGTTAGAAGAGTTGATTTGACCATCTAGTGAGTTAAGGACCATATAATTACCCAATGATGAGGCTCATTAGGTATGTCCTCACAATACTATTCTTATCTTAGATACACATCTTCAAAGAATATTGGTCATCTAGACTATTTTCATCTTGGATACAAATCCGCAAAGAATATCGGTATGAGATGCTTATCCAATGCACCATTCTCCTTACCAATGCCTTCACTAGGATTATGGTTGTTAGCCTTGTCCATAGTGCATGACACATAGAAAATACAGTTCCCCACCCTTACTCTCTCTCAACCAGGGAGGATAGATTCACTCCATATCAAACATGGAGGAATAAACATGAGCCTAAGCTTGTCTCAAAAATACTCATTAGTGCATCAACTACCTATTCTTCTGTGGAGATCTGTTGTAGTTTCTCAGCTCCTATCTGCATCATACTCTAAAACATAAAGCACCTTGACCTTTTCTAGTTCTCTTGAAAATATTTATGCAACTTTAAATTAAACAGGTCATCTTGTCCTCAAGTAGTTCATCACAACTGATTACACAAGCTTTTACATTTTCCTCCTTTGTGTAGAATTATGCTTCACAGTTTCTAAAGTAATCATATTGACTCCCAATCATTAGTAATATCTTTGTCAGCAACATTACCTGTCAAACCAATCAATGTAGAACCAATTATGGCTCCCTCTTTCCATTTGAAGTGGGACAGCTTCTTCCTTATCAATATTGAATACAAAAAATCGTGAAGTGATCAAAAAATTGTCTCATGACTTCTTGTATCATTTCACTACCTTTTCTATCTTTATAGTGTATACACTTATGCTATATATTCTTCTTGGAAGTCATACCATATCCCAAACATTATTGATGTCATTCCTCATTGTCAGAGTTTCCAAGAGTAATCAATATGTATCCTTGAATCAAGTTACAATATTATTTATGTCAATCCTTACTACTAGCTCCCTTTAAAGTCCTCCTTCACATTACTTATCTTCACATTGAGTAACAACCAATCGTAGTGTCAAAATAAGTTCTGTCAAAATAAGTTCTGCTTCCATATGTCAAACAACCATCTAGAAGAGTCTTGACTTTCCTTTTCAACTATTTGGCCAAGATAGACCATTCCTTTTCCATTAAATTTATGTCCAAGTATATTTTTGATGCATCGTATTATTTCTTTGACTCACTCTAAAGATATGAGTCCAATTTTGAGATAGATGATTACAATTTTTTTATGAAAACTTCCTCCAAGGTAAGTGTACTTATTCCTTCCAAGTTGTCAACAAACTGCTTCTTTAATATTACTTGAAGAGAATGATGGAATTCCTCCCTTTTGATGAGAGTAACTTCATTTATGCTTCCATGCTTCTTCTAAATTTTTCTTCTATGCATGCTTCTTCTAAATTTTTCTTCTATGCATATTGATAAGCTTCCTACTCTTCTTGTAGAATGGACTTCTCCTATGTTTTTTATTTTTCCATTTAAATGTAAAACTCTAGCGACATGCCTAAAACAAAATATCATGCTGGAGAGACTTCTATAATGTTGTATAATGATATTGACTCTTGCTATTGTTTTGTTTCTATTGTAAACCTTGTAGCCCTTGCTAGCTAGATTCCTGCTTCTAAATCTTCATGATGAAACTAATTTATTCGGTGACTATAGAGTACTTGTGTTAAATTTTATGGTATTTTCTATGCCTGCAACAATTAATTCAATGTCTTATTAGCCTAGTAACAACTTTACTTCAGATTCCACGGGGGCTTCACTCAATGAACCTCTGACAAAAAAAGTGGGTTCGTGGCATACTAAACAACACCCTTATTTTGACTATATATTGGAAAATACCTTTAAAAATCACATTATTTAACCCCCTACCAATATGAACCCAATACACCTTTCCAATTTAGAAAACTCCTACTTTCACTAGATATTTTAGGTATGTACTTTTTCATTAATATTTTTTATACCCCTTTATATTTTTTCATTAACTTTGAGCTCCATTTTTTATACTTACCAATATAAAAACCCTTGGCCCCCTATTATATGCTCAATATATTATGCATTTTTTTCCTCAATATATATCCCCTAATATGAATGCTTGTGGTATGGTGTTGCTCACCTAGTGAAGTCCCCATGTCAGATTCCAATAACAGTCACATTAAAACTTTATTAACATTCAGTTTAGATCATCATTGATAGTAATTGTAGATAGAACATCAACAACTAAGTACAAGAGGATATGCGATGATAAGAGAATTGTGTAAAATGAAAAGTTTCAAGTGAATTTTATACTCAACATACCCAAGAGACTCTCTTTGTAAATTGGATCACTATGTTTGTAAATTAAATTTTAGTAAGTTTTCACATTTGCATTTTTACCCATATTTGTTAAAGTGTTCAAGAACCTGTAAATAATTGTGGGCAGTAACTCCTAGTAAGTAAATTTATTTACATATTTTTCCTTATCCCATCTTTTACACAAATAATTGCTTAAATTATGGTGGGTAGTAACTTATGGTAAACATGTTATTTACGTGAGTATGAGATATTCAATGGATGGTCATGTCTTAGAGACATGACTCTTCAACACTAATTATTATTTAATTATTCATTATATATAATATAATATATATGAATATATATATATATTACTATTTATAATATATTATAATATATATATATATATATTCTAGTTGTAGTATGTTTATTTGTAGACAAGGGGAATTAGCCCCTAGTTGCACTCTTTAAGAACCCCCCTTAACCAGGGAGGAATTTGACTTGTCAACATTCATCACTATGTTATCGTCTCCATCATGTACCATCTCTGCAACTTATCTCGTATCTGTTAAATATTGATATGATAGTCTAATAAGAAAGGTTTGAAAGAGGGTGGGTCATAATACCTTGCCACTTTTGCCAAAATGACAGAGACAATTCCTCATGTCTAGGAATAGAACCCCTAGCAGGATTGATCTTTAGTGATCAAGTTGTTGAACATCATGCATCATAGTCATAGGGAATATAGTAGTACCTTATAGATCTATTGGTACTATTAATTAATGCTAACCACTTTTCCCAACTCATTGACGAAATGAGAGGCACTTCCCAAAAGTCACAGACTACAAGGGTAGGATGTATGATGGGGTTTCCACAGGGGAAGGTGAACCACTCACCCTATTTTCATGTAGTGTACTCTATAAGGGAAGGTGAAACACTCACCTTATGCTCACATTCTTGGGTATTTACTCCAAAAGGGAAGGTGAACCACTCACCTTATGCCCATATAGCTCCAAGAAGTACCTCGGGTCCCCAGGAGCTCCCAGAGCTTAATGTCCAACTCAATCAGGACCCTAATGGGAGGGTACTTCCATGAATCCAAATATCTCTTTAAAGGCTAAGAAATTGGCATTTCCCAAATTAGTTGTGAGTATTTTAGCAACCTATTAATCCATCCTAATGTGTTGAAGCCTAATTGCTCCCCATTGTACCATATCTCAGATAAAATGGTACCTAATATCAATATTCTTGGATTGGTCATGGAATACAAAATTATATGGAAGGTGAATACCACTTTGATTAACACAACAAATGATGGTGGTATCTAGCACATGTTAAAATAGCTCACTAAAGATCTTCCTCAACCAAACAGGTTCACAACAAGCCATACTAGCTACAATATATTCAGCCTCAATGGTGCTTAGTGCAAGAAACTTTTTTTTCGTCTCATCCATGAGATGGAAGTAGATCCAAAAGTAAAAAAAAACATCCAAATGTTCTTTTTCTATCCATGACACTGGTATCCTAGTTGACATCCATATATCCATGTAATCTTAGATCCGCAATAGTGTACCTCGGTCCATTGTTGATAGTACCATGAATATATATTAGAATATTCTTTGCAACAACGCATATGATAAGGCTCAACCAAAGATTGACTCAATGTATTAACAACAAAGAATATTTTTGGTCATGTGTTCACCAAGAACATCAATTCTCACACAAGTTGTCTATATTCTATAGGATTTTCCAAAATTGAACCAACAACACTTCCACATAACTTCATGAAATTTAGTTCCATCGATGTAGTCACAAACTTGTAATCCACCATGCCACATATTTCTAACAACTTCATAATATATTTTCCTTGAGAAAGGAAAATATCACTTGGATTTTTCCAGACATCCAAGCCTAGGAAGTAATGCATCAATCCTAGGTCCTTCACCTCGAATTCAGAAGTCAACTCCCTCTTACATTGATAAATGAGAGGGTTTGCACTAGTCAAAAATAGATCATCAACATATAAGGCTAAAAGAAGTGGCATGCCCGTCTGAACCTTGAAGTATAAGTTTTTATCAACATAGCTCCCTGTAAATCCTAGCTTCATGAGATAGCTATCAATCCTCTCATACTAAACCCTAGGGGCTTTCTTTATCTCATAGAGGGATTTATTCAACCTACATACATGAGCTTTTCTATCTTACTCTTCAAACACCTAAGTTTGTTCCAAGTATAATTCTTCCTTAAGTGAGCCATGTAAGAATGTGGTTTTTACATCCATTTGATGCAGGCTCCATATTTGATTTGTTGTAAGAGAAACTATGGATCGTATCATGGTGTATCGGGAAACAAGAGAAAAAATATCATAATAGTTGATTCCTTCCTTTTGTGAGAAGCCACGAGCCATCAACCTTGCCTTGCATTTCTCAACACTTCCATCAACTCCATGTTTAAAGTTGTAGATCCATTTCTGAGTGACTACAAACTTGTCCTTAGGTCTACGCACCACTTCCCAAACATTATTCTTCATGATTGACTCATATTCCTTAGTCATAGAATCTTTCCATACCTAGTGCTTCAAAACTTCTTCAAAAGTGAAAGGTTCAATTTGGATGATAGTACTCATGGCAACCAACTATCCTTGATACTTGGTACGCTTCTCACTTTCTAGAAAAGTTCCTTTTGGGGAAACATGATTTTCTCCATCTTGAAGTGTATCTCAAAGCCATAGTTGTATTTTCTTTGAGATAGAGGGATCATAAAGAGGTGGATCAAATGGATCCATCAAAGATCAACATCAGGCATAGGATCATCCATCAGAGGTTCTTCTTGAGTTTTAGAAACATCATCATCCTTCCTTGTGATGGGGATATCCCTTGTCTTTCTGAGGGTAGAGTCTTCATCAAAGGTAACATCTCTACTTACTACTACATTTCTTTGACTAGGTACATAAATTTGATATTCCTTTGAATATTCACTATATCCAACAAATACACCTTTCTTCCTAGAGACTTCCAACTTTTTCTTTTTCTCTTTTGGAACATGAAAACATACATGACAACCAAAGACCCTAAAATGTTCAACATTAGGTTTCTTACCGGTAAATATATTTCTTTGGGTGTCTTGAAATCCAAGCTTTAATGAGGGCTCCTCTTTTGAACATACACAACAATGTTCACAACTTCTCCCCATAAAAAGTTTGGTAGGCCTTGACCATGAATCATGGCATGGGTGGCTTCCATAATTGTATGATTCTTTCTCTAGAAAACTCCCTTTTTTTTCTGGATTGTATGGAATGGTGAGCTCCCTCTTAATTCCTGCCTCTTCGCAAAAGTCATTAAATTCATTAGATTCATATTCGGTTCTATTATCATTTATCACTGTATTGATCTTATTTCCTATATGATTATCCACCAATGATTTGAAAGAGCCAAACCATATAAATACTTCATATTTATTATTAAATAAATAAATCCAAGTTTTGCGAGAGAAGTCATCCACAAATATCCTCCCAATGAAGTCATGGGAAAAGGATTAGCCATGTCAGAATGGATCAATTGAAGAATATCAGTTATCATTCTCTCATTAGAAGGGAATGGTCCCTTTGTATGATTTCCTGCTACACAACCTTGAAAAAATCCTTCATTATTCATATTAAATTCAGGCATCCCTGTGACGATCTTCCTTACACTTGGTAAGGATTTGTAATGTAAACGAAAAAATCTCCAGTGACATAACTCAAATTGAATAGAGGTGTCATTTTCCAAAGCTCCCAAAGGACTTCAATCAACTTGATAAAGACTACCAACCCCAAACCCAAGAGAAAAATTATCTCTAAAGTTCTTATTCCATGCACATACCTTTCCATCGGTGAAATATGCCTTAAAGCCTTTATCCTCCATTGCTAAAATAGATACCAAATTATTCTTAAAATCGGGTACATACAAAATTGTTGGTAATAATAATGAGATGGGGGGGGGGGGGGGGGTGGGGGGTGAATCAATATTTATAAACCAATAACTTTGTCATTTCATAATTAGATTTATATATGCTACTTCAGTTAAGGGAACTTGCATGTGCACACAATTTTTCTTAAGGCAACCAACATATATCCAATGAACTTATGATTCCGTTAATTCATCATATGTTGATTTTTAATCAATGCTTTAGTACTTTATGAAACATTAAATAGGAACCATGTGCAGTAATAATAGAATAAACCATCACACATAAGAAAAACACATGAACACCAAGAGTTAAGGTGGAAATCCAATGTGGGAGAAAAAACACCTGCTCTTGTTATCTCTATCTTCTTTTAATATAAAGAATAATATGCTTACTATTAGCACCCCAAGAAACTCTCCTAGGTTGTATCTCAGAGATGCTTGGGAACATTACAAACTCAACATGATGTTGGAAATGGATGAATGGAAGGAATGATGCTTGTTCAAGCCAGATAACCACTTCTACTATGCTTAATTGCAGACATGGGTGAACACCCCCAAACTACAAGGCTTTAGACCACCAATAACTCACAGTTTAAGGAGTTAGGTGAACATGGAGAATATTGACCACACCAGCAGATGCATAAGACCACGTGATGGCCGGCTGCAACCAGTAAAAATGTCTGCAAATATATCTCTAATGCACAAACATGATGACAGCTCTTTGGCACTAAGTGAAAAGAACCCTGCATGACACATTCAATGATACATACTAGACTTCAACACAGAGGTGGGATGACAACCCCTCTAATGCTAAATATCAAGAGCACATGAAACTGCATAACAGGCACAACCTAGAACATAATAGAAGTGGAAAGTGAGCAATTAACAACAAAAGAAGCTTGTATTAGCTGAAAATCAAGACCAGACGTTGCAAGTATCAAAGTAGTCATAGTCTCCAGAAGTTGAACCTTACATCAAAACAACAGGCATTATCCCCAATTACATTGTGTTTTTGGGTATATATAGAGTTTGATTACAAAGATATTCTGGTGTTCTATGCGTGAAGGGGTCATAATTGACCACCAACTGCTTTAATTCTCTGATGGAGTCTCTATTATGATCTGTTGGCTTTAATGAACAAAATTAATCTCCTTGGATGCTTTGTTGTACTTCTCGATTAGGTGGAGTGTAATACGTATGAAATTCCATATCTGCTAGTTGCATTTGCCTGCTCGAGGTTTGTCCTTCTCATCCTCTGGCCATATTTCTCTTGAGTGTAGTGGTTGAGGAGTATCTGCTTTGAGTATTGAACGCTGGCCACCTTTGTCCTTTGGATGCACGGTACAGGCTTTGGATGTGAAGACTACATGGCGGAGGAAGGATATCAGCCATTGGATCACGGTGGTTGATGGTGGGGATTGTTTTATAGAGGGTATGGGGAGATATGGGATTGGGATAGATGAGGGCCATTGGATTAAACATGGGAAGATCCAACGGTCACTAGACGTGAAAGATGAACGAAGCTTATTGGGTGGGAAGAGCAGGGATGAAGTGGTAAGAAGTAATGCTCGCACCGCTTCCAAGGGTCGGGCAGTAATCATGCACAGGCCATTGATCACGTTTCATTGCACGATGCGTGGCAGATGTGACAAGGGGAAAATTGCTTTCCCCACGAGTTAACGTGCAGGCAGTTTGCGGGTGTGGGAGGAGCTGATAACATTGGATCACATGGTAGGAATGATCGGATGACAGGGTTTGACTTCACGTGCTTTTTTTATATATTAATTGATGTGACAGGGAAGGACTATGTGGAAACACGTGGTTATATGGGTTAACACCTTAGCGACGAGGGGTTTGATAGAAAAGGGGGCTTATGTCGGGCCTTGGAGGAAAACGGAGATGATGAAGGCTATGAAAGTATAAACAGAGTGAAGGAGAATGAGAATGATGGCTGGTGAAAATCTTCTATGAGCATAAACAACCCAATCAGGCCTGCATTTGACCCTCAAATGTTGAATTACATAGCAGAGATAACACTAGCTCCTTCTGGGGATGAGATCCTCCCTGTGATGCAGGAAAGTGTTCCCTTTGCGGACAGAGGCAACCCCTCTAGCCCTAGAGTGGGTCTAGTCACAAACAAGGACATATCAACAATAGCTTTCCTTAAACAGTTAAAGTTGGAGGCCTACCTCAACCGGTGTTCGATGGAGTTCTGTTGCGTTGTTCCAGCTTCCACTTCCTCAATGAGTGAGCAACCTGAAACAAATCAAAGGGAATACAACAAATCACGTAACCGGATACAACAATGAACTATTTACTCACAAAGTCAAGAAGTCATGAGCTATCAAGTACATTACATACAAGACATAGGAAAACATCATTGATTGCATTAATAATGAAATAAGAGTCAGCTTACAACCAAAGCCTTGACGTCACAAGCCTTCTCAGAAAGAGTCCAGCCAGCATGTTCTTCAAGCATTCACTCTTTGAAGATGGATCTCCCAACATACAAGAGATCTCTCACTCATAAGTTTTACACAAGATCAAGGGCACTTCACAATCTTCCACAAGCTATCAACAATCCCACACTTGTCACTCTTGATTTAGCAAACTCACAAACACTAACAAAACTGCTCAACTAGCCAACTATCAAGCACTAGCCATGCATAGCAATGGTGAGAGTTTAAATAGGAGAAGGAGTCTCCATGAAAGGTGGAAGACGAGCTTATCACCAAGGAAGGTAGCACAATTGACAGAACTGCCACACCAAGGAAGGAAGGGCGATATAAACAAGGCCAACAACCAGGTCTAGAGTCATCTGGAAGGCTGACTGTTGGAACAATTCACCCAATTTAGATCATCAAGGGCATAGAACTGAGCTTCAGCGCTGACATCACAAGTGATCAATGTAGATAGTCAGATCATCGCTGAAGAGACTACATAGCCTCGTGCTGGTACCTAAAATCGAGCCATTGCGGGAATCAGGTGTACTTCCGCGTTGGCAGCGTGGTCAGTCTGTTCATGAGTGCCTTTTAGCGTGTTTATTTAAACCAATAGCCGCGATGAGGCAGACAACTTTGGAAAAGTGGGTCAATTGGCAACTTAGGAGAGCATTTTTCTGTGATGGGCATGTTTGACTTGGTCACATGACACAGTGGAAAGAACTGGGAGTGAAGGCGGTGATAAATTACTATGTAATAGATGCCCCATAAAGTATGAAGCCCGAGAGAGTGGGAGGGGTGAAATTATTTACAAAACAACTGAGCTGGAACACCGTCTGGAAGAACCTGCATGCAAGTACAATATCTCTGATAGTGAAGTACATGTCATCTAGGCATGGACACAGTCATCCAAAAGACGTATAACTTAGGTTTGTGGTATGGATGCAGCCATCCAGCTAATGAGGCCATGATAATGATAAAGGTATGGTTGCAGCCATCCATGAAGACTCAGGTATGGGCGCAACCATCCATCAATGGGTCTTGTAATCAAGAACCAATCCACGCAGCCCGAGTGTGTGTAATCTGAGCCAGGGTCTTGAATCCAACCGACCATAGTACAATTTCTAACATGCGAATAGAGGTACTGAAGTTGAGCATGAGAGAAAATCGCTTGATTATCGGTCAATGATGAAAACTGTTAGTAAGCGTGAGAGAAACCAGCTATAATGCCAATGGTTCTCAAGGTACTAGCTAGCACAATCCACAGAGTGTGAAAAAGGAGCTAAAGTCAAACACTCATGGAATCACTCAATCGATGACCAATGATGAAAGTTGAACATCAGGTGCGAAGAACTTGCCATTGAGGCATGAAAGCTCTAAGGTACCAAAAGGGATCTCTAGATCAATCTCCTGGATAATGAGCTGATGTCGATAGGAGATGAACCGTCGCAGGAGGGCCATAATGTTTCCCCGATCAACAACATGAGATAAGGAACAAGTGGTAGATGGTGAAACAGAGTATCAGAGAAGGAGACAGAGGTGTAAACTGTAGAAGGGTTATACTCTTGAACATGTCAGTGACACGACTCTGGACGGTGGCAGCATTCAGGTACCAAAGGATCAGAGGCTTGATGACAATGGCATGAATAAGATGGAATGAGGCTAAATGACAACCCAAACACACAAAAGGCCAAATGACAATGTATGGATGTCCCAACCCGACAAGAAGCAGAAGTGTTGATGTTCAAGAGTAACTAGCTGCCATAGACAATCAATGATAAAATTGTTATTGAATCCAACCTAGTGATAGTTTAATGAGCCCTAGGGAGGAGAAGCTCGAGTCTCGTCATGGTGACAAGTCCAATGTCATTAAGGTTTAATGAGTCTGACATAGGCAAAACTCAGAGTCTTTTTCATGTTTAGGGAGTTTGAAAAAGACACGGAAAAGAAAACTCCAGGGGGGTCCTTTTTCATAGAGTTGTGTCTCTCGAGCCCGAAAAATTATAAAACAATACTCGAAAGAACCGCCTGACCATTACGATCGAGGATTACTTTTCATGATTAGTGACTTCAACAGGAAAAAGTAGAAAAGTGACCGAAATCATGTCATTTCGTAACCATTAACAAGCCTGAAACGACAAAAGCCTGACAATCTTTTCTCATTTATACGGTTAGAAAAGAGCTTAAAGGCGATCGCCTCTTATTTACTTTTAATGAGTCAAGAGGAGCAACTCGTGTATATTTTCATGTTTTAAGTCGGAAAAGAGCTTAAAGACGACTTCATGGATCAAGTGTACACGACTCCATCACCTGTAGGCCTGCACAAAACACGTCACACGTAAACCCATTCGATATAAAATGAACAACATAGCTAGACAAAACCATATTTTAACTTAAACATATGATAAAAATGAGGAAAAACCCATATTTATAAAATATAATTTTTTAATTTCCAAAAATTACTATAAAAGGGAGGTTAATCCGTTGATTTTTTACCATTGTTACTGTTCATCCTACTGTGGAGCGTTTTGGAGCACCAAAGTTGGTGAGCTAATTCCAGCCCGTTTGTCCATCATTCATCCTGAAACTTCGTCCAAGTAGATAGACCTCATCCTATGCCTCAATTCAATGTCCTTTTTCATGCATTTTATCATGAAATGTGTGAGTTGGTCACATGACACAGTGGAAAGAACCGGGAGTGAAGGCAGTGATAAATTACTGTGTAACACTCCCTGTGAGGTCTTAAGAACCTGCAGATCAATGCCTTTCTGGTGAAAACAAATTAGCAAACCTTTCCTAGTGTTCCATTAGGCATGGAGTTTGTCTGAATCTTCACTAAAACTAATAAAATAAAATATTTACAATTTTAAAGCCAAAGACCTTAAATCACATAGATTTTCAGAAAACACCCATTAATTAGGCCATCAAAAACTGCTTCTCCCCCCATACTTTGCAGTATGAAGGTATTGTTCCGTTGGATTTGAGAAATGATAAAAGGCCCTGTCCAGAAAGCATCAAACTTCCCATGGTTGCCTTTCTTTTCTTTTAGTGCATCCCACTTCAAAACCAAGTCTCCAAGCTAAAAATTATCTGCCTCTGTCCTCCTGTCAAAAGCATCCTTGATATTTTTCTGATGTGCTGCAGACTTTTCAACTAGCTGTTCTTTGATTTGGTGTACCTCTGCTAACTCAGTGATCCTTTTTGCCATGTTTTCTTTCTCATTTTGTTCTTGTCGTAGGAACTTCGCCACAAGGAGAATTAACTGAATTGGGAATACAACTTTAGTGCCATACACCAGCTTGAATGGAGAATTCTCTGTGGATTTCTTAATGGTGACTCTATCAGCCCACAGTGTATATTTGAGCTTAGAATCCCAATTATTTTTGTTGTCATCCAAAAGCTTATTAATTATCCTTATTAGACTCTTGTTGGAAGATTCTGCTAGACCATTTCCTTGAGGATAATATGAGGTGGAATGAACCAATTTAATACCCATTGAATTGCACATGTCCACCAATTAGTTTGCCCTGAAAGCCACTGCATTATCTGTGACTAATTTATGTGGACAACCAAATCTAGTAAAGATATGTTCTGTCAAAAACTTCATGACCACATTATGATTAGCCTTCATAGTAGGAATTGCTTCAATCCACTTAGTAAAGTAATCCATGGCTACTAATATCCACTTGTGCTGGCCACTAGAATGTGGATTTATTTCTCCAATGAAATCCAAGCCCCACTGCTGAAAAGGTCCTTTTTCATGTATTGGCTTTAAGGGCAGGGACTTCAATTGCTGCTTCCCTTCAAATATTTGGCACCTGTCACAAGATTTAACAAATGAAAAGACATTAGAAAACAAGGTGGGCCAATAGTACCCAGCTCTGAGGATCTTATGGGAAGTGGTTTTCCAATAATGGTGTCCTCCACACATGCTGGAATGAAACTACTGCATAACTTCCATTGATTGTTCTTTGTCCAGAAACCTCAAAAGCATTCCAGATGGGTCCCTCCAATAGAGCAAATTTTCATGGATGCAATATTTAGCTACCCTTAGATTAATAGTTCTAGCTTGACTTTAAGTAAAGGTTGGAGGGATTTCTAGCTTCAACAAGAATTTAACTATTGCAGAATACCAGTCACAAGAAGCTAGATTTTCTGCCACTGACTACTTTCTCTGTGGTTCAGCTGCTTCCTCTTCTTCTGTTGGACCATTTTCTGAATTCGAGCACATGAGGTTCATGTCCAATGTTTTGCAATTTTCTTCAGCTAATAACCTGGCAAGACCCTGACCTTTGACAAGTTTGGTGGGCTTCAGTTCTATATTAAATTAAATCAATTTTGCAATCCATTTAGCCCTTCTTCCATCAGCATCAGGTTGTCTTAGGACATCTTTTATTGCAGTAGAGGATACATATGCAATTATCTTGGAATGCAAAATGTAAACTCTGAAAGCTTTCAAAGACTTGATAAGAGCATATACTTGTTTCTCAATAATGTCATACCTTAGCTCAGCATCCCTTAAGGTTTTGTTGAAGAATGCCATTAGATTCTCTGAGCCTTCTTCATCTGCTTGCAATAAAATAGCTGCGAGGGCGTCATTAGAGGAAAAAGAAAATATATGGATCTTCTTGTTGTAATCTGGACTGCTTAAAGTGGAAGCCTCCATAATACTTTCTTAATGGACTCAAAGGATTTTCTGGCTGCCTCAGTCCATTTGATCGTTGAACCCTTTTTCAACATGGAGGTAATATGCTTCACAAGTTCTGCAAAATTTGGGATAAACCTCCTTACAAAGTTTATTTTGCCCAGAAAGGACTGAATGTCTTTCTTTGATCTTGGGACCGACAAGGTCTGTATTGCTATTACTCTTTCTGGGTCAATTCGAACACCTGCAACAGAAACAATATGTCCCAACAACTTACCTTCTTCTAAAGCAAACTGTGACTTTTTAGGATTGACTGAAATCCCAAACCTTCTACACTTCAGGAACATTTTCCTCAAATACTTCAAGTGGTCTTGATGGCTGCTAGAGCATACTGTTATATCATCAAGGTAGATAAGGACAAATTTATCCTTCTCTCCCACAAATGCTATATCCATAGCCCTCTGAAAGGTGGCTCCAACATTCATCAGTCTAAAAGGCATCTTTGAATACATAAAAGTGCCTCAAGGAGTGGTGAATGCAGTCTTCTTTTGGTCATCTAGATGCACGACAACCTGATTATACCCTGAAAATCCATCCAGGAAAGACATCACTTTGGCTCCTGAGACTTTCTGCAGCAAATGATCCATCTTGTGTAGAGGATAGTTGTATTTCTTAGAGCATTTGTTTAAGTTTCTGAAATCAACACAGAGTCTGATTTCTCCACTTTTCTTCCTCACCACTACTAGGTTGGCTACCCACTTGGAATATCTGAGGGGAACTATGATTTTGGCAACCAACAACTTTTTTATTTCTTTTTCAATTAGAGGGAGGAACACATGGTTTATTGGTCTCATCTTCTGCTTGAAAGGTATAGTGTCTTTCTCTAAAGGGATTTTATGCTGGATGATCTTCTTGTCATATGTTTTCAGGTCACTATATTCCCAGGCAAAGACATCAGCAATTTGCTTCATTAAATTGCAATACTCAGCACTTTGGTCAGCGGACAAACGAGTAGATAGATTTATATATCTTGGCTAACCTGGACTTCCTATATTATGCTTATAGACTGCAGATTGATCTTCTTCTTGGGTAGCCTCATAAGGCACATCATTTTGGTCAAACAGTCTTTCTAGAGGAATTAGACCCTTAGGAATATGATTGCTAGGAAGCTAGACAATACTATCTTTGCCAATTTTATTTCTAGTCTAGGATGGGGGATTTTCTTCTAAAGCTTCATTTTCTTGGTCAATTTGCATTTTAGAGAATTCATCAATGACTTGCAAGAACCTATTCACTTCATCATCATCTTCAAAAACTTTCCAATGCTGGAAAATGTCAGGCAAGGATGGTCTATATTTCATTTGAACTTCATAAACTAGTCTGGGAGGCATGGGAGGGATGAACATGCTAGTAGACACAGCAAGGGAATCAACAAGCTAATTTTTGGCTCTAGGGATGTATGAGATACAAAAACTATCAAAAGAGTCTTTGAGTCTCCATACCTCATCTCTGTATGCTTTCAACTTTGGGTGCTTTTCTTGAAAGGTTCTGTTGACTTGCTGAATGATCAGATCTTCATCTCCAAATACCTTTATGTTCTTAATTCCTCTGTCTTTTGTTGTGTTAAGACCCAATATCAGAGCCTCATACTCTACTATATTGTTTGTGACTTGGAAGGCCAGCTTAAAAGACAAATGTGTGCTTTCTTGTTGTGGAGATATCAGCACCACCTCTGCTCCTGCAGTCTCCCTGAAACATGCTCCATCAAAGAACATCTCCCAAACCTGACTTCCTTGCTCTTCCTCAGCCTGAACTATAGGTTTTTTGATCTGCATTGAGGCCTTCTGAGATTCTTCTATTTGGAGAATGCATGCTCCAAAATTAGTGTCCACTACATAAATAAGATGATTAGAAGGATTCTTTTCATCACTGATGATGTATGCCAGCTGTGCTTCTTTGTACAATCTCCTACTTTTTCCTCCAAAAACTGGGACAGTGGCATAAGATAAATCATTCTGTAATGTCCCACCTAGTCTCTTAATCCATCCTCTGGATAGTAGCATGCCAAACTTAGGAGGGACATATGCTACCACAATTTCCATCACCATGCTCTTCATGGGCAGCTAAGTTAGGGTAATGGCTAAATCTTTGATCAATCCTAGACACTTCACCTTTCTTGAATCAAATGAGAATAAATCCTGATATGGTTTGGTGATGTCAAGGCCTAACTCTTCCATGACAGCTTTTGGCATCAGATTGTGGCTAGCCCCTGTGTCTAGCAGGAAATTGTGGAGGATTTTGTCATGAATGGTCAAGGAGACATAAAAGGATGGAGAATTATCATCAATAGGTTTAGTCATGGGGCTTAGCACAACTGCAAGTCTATCATCTTGCAAATTGACAGAGTTAGAGGAGGTTTGTGTGGCTCTCAGTTCAAGAGCTTCAAGGATAGGCTTTCTAAACACTTCACTCTTTACAAGTTCTAACAGAGGCACATATATTTTTAACTTCTGGACTTCTGCTTCAAAGCTGAAAGAGGAAGGTAACTTGTCAGAACCTCTTACCTCTTGAACTGGTTCTTTGAGGATGACTGGATCAGCTGCTAGTCTTCTTTATTTGTTATTCTGTGAATCTGTTTGGATAGCAGCTTTTTGGGTAGGGTTCTCCTTGGCATTTTTTGCATTTGACCTCAGATTATATCTTTGCTGTTCACCAGTCTGCAGAACGGCCTCTCTGTCCACTGCCTTGTTCCTACAACAAAGATTCTTCGTATTCAGCCAATTTCAAAAAGGCAGCACTACCTTTATATTCCATGCAGTGGATTTCATCCTCTTCTTCAAATTGTTCCTCCTCCATGACTACATTTTGAAAAGGAGCTTTAACTTTCTGTTCTTCATTTGTTTCTTTACCCCTCTGAATGATTTGCAACTATTCATTTTCTCTTCTGAACGGATTTGGATTTCTAGGAGCAAATGTGTTCTGCTGCCTTGTCTTTCCTGAGTTCTGCTCAACCTTCAGCTTAGCTATTTCCTTAGCGAATGATTCTATCATTCTAATCATTTTTCCTAATTTAGGCTCTGATGATGAAGAAGAGGAAGAAGAAGCCTCACCTCTTTGCCTCTCTCTGTCAGCATGACTTTTGAGTTTTTCTGTGGCCATAATATTAGACTCTACTTCAAGAGCTACATCTTGCGTATCAGCCAGAGTGGCACATCTTCTTTCTCTCAACAATAAGCAGAAATTAGAGTTAAAAGCATTGGCATAGGTGAGTTTGGCTGAGGTGGGGGTTGGCTTTACTTCAGCGGGTATCTTACTATACATACGATTGAATATTTTATTAAAATCAGGCAAAGATTCCCCATTTTCTCTCTTTAGGTTACCAAACTCAATATGGTAATATAGAAAGTCTTTTTTATCTCCCCAGTGCTTAAAAAATGCATCATCTAAGGCTTCAATATTAGCAATAGATCTAGGGGTCAATTCTCTGAACCACTTTTTGGCCTCTCCATCAAGGCTCTGGACAAAAACTCTCATCCACACATCATTTTCACTAATATCCAAGTTATCAGCATAAATGTAGAAAGATTCAAGGTGCTCTTTAGCTATTACCCCATCTGTACCAGTAAACTTAGGCATGTATTTTTGGTACTCTCTTGCAGGCATGGCATTCAAAGGAACAGGCAAGACCAAGGGTCCATACCTAGCAGCTATGATTCTTTCCATCTTAGTAGGTGCTTGCTGGCCTACCATGACTAGAGTATGTGGAAAGATACTGGCAGATTGAGTAGAATGAAGCAATGCAATGGATGACAGAGACGAAGGGATATTATGGATTATATGGGATGCTATCTTTGGACTAAGATCCAAAGGGGAACTAAATGAACCAGGAGTTGTCTGAATCTCTGAAGGAATTTTCTCACTAGCAATACTAGGCTCTATATCTTCAAATTGTGTATTCTCAATTATAACCTTCTCTTGTAGAGATACATAAGATTTCGTGGGCTTACCTGATCCTAATGCTTCTTTCTGTGATATTTTCTTTTGCTTAACAATCTTCTCAGGGTTAGGCATTGGGTCAGCTGGTGATGTTTGAGGATTTCTCCGGGTATGCCTCACAAACCAAGCCAAGACTATAATGTGGAGTCGCCAAAGGTTGGTCTTCCTCCAGTGGAGTTGCCAGATAGATGATTACAACTGAAACTATGACCAAACTTTGTCTATCATCAAAATATGGAACTTTGTCATTCTCCCATGGAAGTTGAGCTTCAACCTTCTCTCCCCAGCAACGACACCAATTAATGTTAGCACCCCAAGAAACTATCCTAGATTGTATCTCAGAGATGCTTGGGAACATCACAAACTCAATATGATGTTGGAAATGGATGAATTGAAGGAATGATGCTTGTTCAAGCCAGATAACCACTTCTACTATGCTTAACTCCAGACATGGGTGAACACCCCCAGACTACAAGGCTTTAGACCACCAATTACTCACAGTTTAAGGAATTAGGTGAACATGGAGAATATTGACCACACCAGCAGATGCACAAGACCATGTGATGACCAGCTGCAACCAGTAAAAAGGTCTGCAAATCTATCTCCTAATGCACAGATAGGATAACAGTGCTCTGGCACTAAGTGAACAGAAACCTGCATGACGCATTCAATGATATATACTAGAATTCAACACAGAGGTGGGATGACAGTCCCTCTAATGCTAAATATCAAGATCACATGAAACTGCATAACAGGCATAGCCTAGAACAAAGTAGAAGTGGAAAGTGAGCAATTAACAACAAAATAAGCTTGTATTAATTGAAAATGAAGATCAGACACTTCAAGTATCAAAGTAGTCATAGTTGTAGAAATTTCTGTTTTCCCACCCCGGTTTTCAGTTTCTCCTTTTTCTCCCATAAAGTTAAATGCTCTTTCCCATAACCATACATTTAACAACTGAAAAAATAATTTATTTATT
>APFE030306048.1:2232-25303 GCA_000404065.3 Pinus taeda
AGCTACGAAATTGATCAATTTCAGAGTATCTCATCAAGTGGAAGAACTTATCTACTGAAGATTCCACATGGGAGGATGAGAATTTTATACAGAAGCATCCTAAACTACTCAAGTGTTGAGGACAACACTTTTCGAAAGGAGATGGGGCATGTTAGGCCCCTATAACACTAGTGATTCCCCCATTACTATTGTAATTGTATCCCTTATTGTTATTATTGTGCCCATATTCTACCCATATTGTTATTAGTATGCCCCATAGAAACCAAGTATTGTTATTTTTGTGCCCTTATGTTATTACTGTTATGTCAGCTTGATTATATTGTGACCCCTTAGACTCTATATATAGAAGGGAGGTTTAGTCATTTGTATCATCGAAGAATTGTTCATTTGTGTAATGTAAAGGAGGTTTCCCCCTCGAAGAGGCTGAATTCTAAGGCGTATTTTATAGTGCTACTATAAAATACATCTAATCTTGTTGTTTTTATTCCGAAAACATAATAAAAAGGCGCATAGTTATAAGTGCATGTATTTTTTCCCATATTTCAAATGCATTAAATAAAAGTACACATTTATAAATGCATGTCTATTTATCCACCTTTCACATGCATAAATGCATAATGATTATAAGGGAATGCCTATTCATGCTCTTTCCACTCACATTGAATAAGCATTATAAAATCATATATATTCATCCATATTTCACATGCATTAAATAAATGCATTGTAGTTAGAAAAGGCTAGTTATTTATGGTTGAAAATGAAAAATCCTATGCATTACTAAAACCATTTATATATTGTTTCTATGAATGCAAAAGCTAATGCATAACCATTGTAGAGTTATATCTATTTTATTATCACAATGCATTGATGATACATTGGGAGAGGTCAATAAACTTAAATTATTTTGACCATTGCAAACCACAGAAACACACACATACATATATATGCATTGCAAGCCACATGCAAACAATTTCTAACATAGAATGTGCATACTCATGTAATATTTTACCATGTAAGTGTTAGATTATGAACACACACACACACACACATTGCAATCCACATGCACATAATTTCTAACCCATAATTTCTTAGACAATCATCTCGAGGTATTTGAGACTCCCAAGGGTCTCCCACCTATTCATGATCATGATCATGTTATTCATTTGATTTCAGGAAGTGTTCCTCCAAACAATAGGCCTTGCAGATATCCCGATGCCCAAAATAATTAAATTGAATGTATGGCTCCATAAATGCTAGTGGTTGGTATAATTCAACCTAGTAAAAGTTCTATCTCTGCTCCAGTAGTATTAGTGCACAAGAAGGATGGATCATGGTGTGTCTGAATTATAGGGAGCTCAACAAGCTCAATATTAAAGATAAATTTCCCATTCTTATGATTGATAAATTGTTAGATGAATTACCTAGAGAAATCTACTTCACCAAGTTGGATCTTCGTTCAAGATATCATCAAATTAGAATAAAGACTAGAGACATTATGAAAAAAGCATTTAGAACTCATGGAGGCTATTATGAATTTTGGGTCATGCCTTTATCCCTTACTAATGCACCTTCCACATTTCAAGGTTGATGAATTCCATTTTCAAACCCTTAGTAAAATTTTGTTACTGTTTTTTGATGATATACTAATCTATAGCAAGTCTTGGAAGGATCATGTTCAACATGTTGATAGGGTGATCAAACTATTGGAGGAGAAATAATTATATGCAAAAATATCCAAATGTTTCTTTGGAGAATAGGAGGTGGAATATTTGGGTCATATTGTGTCTCATGAAGGTGTTAAGATAGACCCTACCAAAATTAGAGCCATTAAGGAATGGAAAATCCCCACAACCGTAAAGCATCTTCGAGGATTTCTCTGGTTGACTAGGTATTATCGCAAGTTTGTTAAGACTTATGGGAGAATAACAATGCCTCTAACAACATTACTGAAGAAAGATGCATTTTCGTGGACTCTAGAAGAAACTAAGGCCTTTGAACATATTAAAGAGGAAATTTGTCAAGAACCGGTCTTAGATACATCTGACTTCACAAAAATATTTATTGTGGAATGTGATGCCCCAAGAAATGGAATTGGTGTTGTTTTAATGCAAGAAGGAAGAACCATTTCTTTTGAAAGTTGTCCAATCAAGGGAAAGTATTTACACAAACCTATGTATGAGAAGGACATGTTGGCAATAATACATGCAATAAAGAAATGACAACCTTAAGTAATGGGAAGACACTTCAAGGTAAAAATAGGTCATGATAGTCTTAAATAATTTTTGGAGCAAATATTATCTTCATAAGAACAACAAAATTGGGTCACAAAGATGTTGGGTTATGACTTTGAAATCATCTATAAAAAGGAAGAAAAATGTTATTGCATATGCACTCTCGAGAAAGGATGAGGATGTGGAAGCATTACTCTCTTCCATTTCTATTATCCAACCTGATTGGATAACTGAAGTGTTAAAATGTGGCAACAAGAATATTCCAATTTAATTTTTCCTTGAATTAAATTGTGAATTAAAGTCGAATTTAGTCTTAACAGCTACTTGGAAATAATTAATTAATTCATTTTGAGTTAATTAGTTGGAGAAATTCAAGCTAGAAGTTTTTCTGAAGTCATGCAAGATTTATCCCTTAAATTAAGGAGATAAGATTGAGTTATGTTTGAGTTGTAATTAGTTAACTCGGTTTACTGAGTTAAGTCCAATTAAATTAGTTCCAAACTATTTGAGGAATTAATAGTGAGTTAACAATCAGTTGATGCATGCATGAAATCAACTAGGCTACTCTAGTTAACTGAAGATTCCCTCATCAAAAACTCATGCATGTCTATTCTGAGAAAGACCCAGTTGAGATTAATGTCAAGGACAATGTACTATCTGTTGCATATGTTTTCCTATCAAGAAAACTCATGCATGCAGCCAAGGAATCATTCCTTGAGGATTACGTAGTTCTGACAATGTGTGAGAGAGTGTTCCACTCAGTTGAAGGTGAATCATCCCAAAGGAACAACACAAGGAAATAGGAGCTTGGAGGGTACTGAGGAAGGCTTGAGAGTAGCCAATATTGCCTGTGAGCATCTGTGAGGATTGTACTGAGAGCTAGCTAGCTTTGAGAGCTAAGGCTTTGTATAATTCCTATGTATTTCCACCTTGTATGATAATACAGATAGTGTGGTTTTTAGCTGAGGCTTTCCCCAAAGTATTTTCATGTGTTTTGTGCATTGATTCTTCTTCTTTTGATTATATTCTTCAGCTCGATCTTTAAGCTTCCACAAATTGAAAGTAGAAGTAGGTTATAGTATTCTGCTCTGATTTATATTGCATTATCGGGTTAACCTACATACATATTTTCTACGTGAAGCAAGGGATGAATGAAATAATGACAAAGAGGTGTGGACATTCATTCAGAAGTTGCAGTAAGATCCTAGTACGTATGATACATTTATCTGGAAAAATGAGTCATTATGGTATAAAGATCATTTATCTCTGTAAGGATTCGTAGCTCAAACAAAATATTCTTATGGAATTTCACTCCTCCCCCTTAGGAGGCCATTCACGATTTTTAAAAACTTACCATAGGGTTAGCAGAATTTTTGGGTGGCATTAAATCTAATATTCTGAAGTTTGTGGCAGAATGTTTGGTTTTCCAACAAAATATAGTAGAGAATATTAAGGCCCTAAGTCTATTACAACCTTTAGCCATTCCAATTCAGCATTGGGAGGAGGTCTCAATGGATTTTATCACAGGTTTACCTAAGTCTAAAGGAAAGAGTGTCATCATTGTGGTATTTGATATAATTACCAAGTATGCACACTTCTGTGCATTATCTCATCCTTTTAAAGCCAATACAATTACTTCTGCATTTATGGAAATAATTTAAAAGCTACATGGAAACCCAAAGATTATTATAAGTGACATAGATCCCATTTTCGCTGGAAATTTTTGGACGAAATTATTTTCTTGTCTTTGTACTCAATTAGCTCATAGTTCATCTTATCACTCTTAATCTAACACGTAAACTGAGATAGTGAACAAATGTTTGGAAGGATATCTTCGTTGCTTTGTATTTGATAAACAAACTCAATGGGTCAAGTGGTTACCTCTCATTGAAAGGTGGTATAACACTTCCTTCCATACTGCAACAAAAATATCCCCATTTGTGGAACTTTATGGATATCATCCACCATCCATCACATCATCTTTAAGAGAAACTTCTAAGGTTAAAGCAGTGGAAGATCACATTGAGCATAAAAAAAAAAATTCTCCAACTCTTAAAGGATAATCTCACTCTAGTGCATAATTGAATGAAAAAACATGTAGATAAACATTGCAATGAAAAAAGTTTTAATGTAGGTGGCTGGGTATTTTTATAGCTACAACCCTATAAACAAATGTCCCTCAAGCAAGCTAAGAAGGATAATAAATTATCACCCAAGTACTATGGTCCTTACTAGGTGTTGCAAACGATTAGTATTATTGAATATAAATTGGAGTTTCTTGCATCTTCCCAAGTACACCTAGTTTTCCATGTTTCATGCTTAAAGGAGGTTATCAGTGACAAGATTCTATTTCAAACAATAATGCCATAACTTGACGACGAAGGAAAAATCATATTGGAGCCAGGAGTCGTCACGGAGATAAGATGGGAGGATGATAATTTTATACACACGCATTCAGAACTAATTAAGTGTTGAGGATAACACTTTTTTGAAGAAGAGGGGCATGTTAAGTCCCTATAATACTAGTGTAGCCCCCTTATTGTTATTGTTAATGTAGCCCCCTATTGTTATTGTTGTGCCCCATAGAAGCCCACTATTGCCATTATTGTTATATAGGATCTGATTATATTGTGACCCCTTACACTCCTATATATACCAAGGAGGTCTTGTCATTTGTATCATCCAAGAATTATTAATTTATGTAATATAAAGGAGGTTTCCCCCTTGAAGAGGATAATTTTTAAGTCGTTGATCTATCTTTTCTTCTATTTTGGGAGTTGGTTGAACAACAATTACCAATGAATACAGCTAGTATTTTATCAGTCATAATCACATTATCTTTAATCACAATATTTTCAACTATTACTCATTTATGTAATTCCAGGTGCTAATCATAATATTTTTAACTATCAATCATTAATCACATTTTCTCTGCAAGTACTTAGAGAACATGTAGTTCCTTAATCCCAAAAATGATCATAGTAGCCATAATTTCATAAAGTGCAGATTTTGTTAGCCCTTACTAAAGACATCCATAAGTCTAGTATCATGAATTCCTAGAAATACAATAGAGGTTGTCCTCAAACTACAATTCCATTCACTTCCTCCCAAAATGCTAGGTGTCTTTCCTGGTAGGAAACTAATCATAAATCATTCACATATTTACACCTCCTAAACATAAGTAGTGTCATGCTAGTTCTGGGTACTAGTCCAGTCTTTATCTCCCACCGACACATTTAAATTTGTACTACATTTATCTATCACAGTCAATTTCATACATCCTCCAACCATGATTTTTATCTCCAGCCATAATAGCTTATGGTGATCATCCACCCATTACATTTAACTCCAGTCATATTATCACGGAGTAGTCAGATCAACTAAACAAGATCACCCCTTTTGGAAAAATGGAGGATTTTTCCTATCCCTTAATGGACCATAACTAATTTTCATTGTTTCCTCAAAGTTATGAGTTTAAATTCTCATTTGGTGTCTCCTCTAATATTCTCAAAGAAAAATAAATATTTAAATTCTCATAAAGGCTATTTACTTTTCACTTTTTGGCTTTTTAGCCAATCATCATTTATTTATTTTTTTGTAAAAGTCATTTAAAAACATATTTACCACTAATTTGCATTCAAAAATAAAATCAAGTTACAATTTGATTTCCAATATCATATATTGTTTCCTTGAAGCATTTTCAATTACCAACTCATTAGTCCTCGAAAATGTTTTGACCCCACTACCTAAGTGTCGTTGTAGTTTTTGCCTTCAATCAGGGTGTCCCCTGAAATCCAAAAAAATCATAGGAATCATGACTAGCATCTCATAATAATCAACATGCATTTTAGAAAAAACATCATTATATCTTCTATGCATAAATATTCCATGTCATGTTTTCATAATAATAAAGATTATATCTTCACATTTCTAGTTGCAAATAACATTGCAAACTTTTTCCTTTCATTAATTCTTATATTTCGTTATGTTGGGATCTTAGTGACATCACTATGTTGTCATTAAGCTACCCCTACTTAATAATACTATTAACATTAATCACAATTGTACTTCGTAAAACCATACTCTTTACAAAATCATGTTATTTATAGAACATCTTGTTGAATATACACAAGATGCATTTCAATTTCCACATGCACAATTGTTTCTTAATACTTCAACAAAGTAACAAGGAATTGATCTTATTCGTTTTCCATTTACATTAACCATTTCTATGCATTAAGAGAAATCATAGAAAATAAGGGTTTCTCCTCCATACTCTATATAAGAATATTAGAAAAAAGTTTCCATGGAGATGTTTTCCATACCAATAATCAAGGAAACAAGAGCTTCTAATAGATATATAGCCATTTTGATCCAAACATTATCATCCACCATAGTACTAATCCATGCAAAATGATATTTCATTTTTATGTAGATGTGTTTAACCATAAGTCACCATGAAACATTACTAGGTCGAAGACAATAATGCATAATTTCAAGTCAAAGAAATTAGTAATGGCAACTGATTAAATATGTCATTCAAATCTTTCTTAGCAATGAAAAGGAAGACACCAAAATTCTACAACATAATGGACCTAACTGATTAGGTTTAGTATATAGTGTCACCAATAATATTCACACAAATTGGATGATTCCCCAAAGGATGAAAATTCAATATTATTTTAGATGGATGATGTACGCAAGCTCCTCATACACACATTATCATTGAAACGATAGCTTGTAGAGCTACATTGACATGATTGAAGTTTTAGCAGTCAACGTAATCAACAACACCTACTTGTTATTAGTTTTATCATTGAATTTGTAGAACATACATAATGTATACCATCGCACATGTTCCCATTACTTGACAATACATTATTAAATTATAAAATAATCTTTTCTACCCTTATCGTACAAGTTACCATATATGCGTGTTCATATAAAATTCCACAACCCTTTTCCTTTATATTCTTATTATAAAAATGCATTTCTGTTTATCAGTCACTTTTATAAGACACAAATTTTATCGTGATATAAGTTATTTATAACATTCAAGAACTTACAATCATTCTTATTCATGAGTAAACAAATATCCACTTCCATAGCCATCATAGTTTATTTCATATTATCTTAATATGCAAAAAATGTTATACAAACTTTAATTATACAAGGAAATTAATTTAGCATAAGTAATTGTCTGTCGATAACATATACTGGTAACAATTTAGAAGCTAGAAACATATCTGTGGTTAATTAAAATATTACCACCATTAAGCCAATAATATGAGTATGAACTACTACTATCAAATTGTTTGTGAATTTTAACAAAAGTCTTCAACAAAAAATAATCAAATGATGCATATTCCAATAACTTATTACAATATATTACATAGAACATGCCACCAAAATATCATAAATTCAATCAACATTTAATTGGGTTCTTTCATTTTTTCTCTTAAACATTTTAACATTCTACCATCAACATCAAGGACAATTTGTGCCTTTCTACATACCTTTCACTATCACATTGTTTTCATTATTAACAAAGAAATGCACACATTCATTCTTTTTTCAAAATCGTAAGCAATGCATTGCAATTCCAAGCATTCTCTTTTAGTTCATCATTAACATTGTCATAAGAGTATGGATACAAAAATGGGTAGTTAATCCTGACTATCACTATTCATTGTGTGAGCGTTCAAAATTATCCATAATATAGTTATAATCAATGTGACATGATTTCTAACTGACTTTATCAATCATCATGACTCAAATTCCATCAACATCATTATTCTTGAAATTACTCATTAACATTATTACTCTTCAAAACATGCATTAGCACTATTATTCCTTTCATATCAAATGTGGTCTAATGCATACGTTGTAATGTAATTTCATTAGTATTGTACCAAACCCAAGAGGTTCCAGTCTTGCAACCTTTTCTCTTATACCACTTATAACATCCCTTAGTGTACCTCATCCAAAATACATAGGATTAGAAACTTTTACTAGTTTTACGAGCATGTATTATTCCAAAACAGTTTATCCCATACTCTTTAATTGATAATCAAATGATATAATCATGATAATTAAGTGGCATAACCTTAGAAAAGGAATAGAAAATATCGTAAAGTAATAACCATTAATGCAACTTGTTAACATAATGCTTTCTAGTGTAACTTTTCATTGTTAACATTGATCATTTAACCAACCTTGTTAATAACACTGTGAATGTAGTTTCTAACATCTTGTAAGGTAGAAATATCATTATATAACAAAATAGGAAAGCACATAAATAGACACGGATATACCCTGGAAACCCTAAAGGGGAAAACCAACAAACATTTATTTTATTAAATATGTCATTAGGTAGTCCACCCCTCAATCAATGGAAACAAGGGATTTCATCCCTTGTCCATTGTTAAAATTTTACAAAAAGTTACATGACCTTTAATTCAAGGATATCTATCCAAAGGCTATTACATTTAACATCATGTCATGTTTTTTAAACACTTCACCCCATTGCTCTTTAAGCACAATGTCTTTGTGGCATAATTGTTTCCTGTAGTAAGTTACCCTTTGTAAACTATGATTGACGATATTCTACTCTGCATACAACAATAGTGATACATAATGAAATCATTCCCTACAGTACTATTAGTTATAATCCATCTTTTGATTGTTGCAAAAAATGTTATTTTGGAAACCATTTGTTGGGTCTCCTTTTTTCTGCCTTTCTTACCCCATATTGTCCTCTATTTTTGACAACTTTACCTCAAAATCTACTCACCATTTTCCTACCTTCTTCAAAAACTTGACTTTTAAGCATCCTTGTGTATATATGAGGTAATTTATATTTAAAGCATGGCTTTTATGATTCCTTATTAGTAGGAATGAAATAGTTGATTCTTTATACTCTCTAACTGTTTGGATTGACTCACATAGATTCTTAGACCCTGTTCCTACTCATCTCGTACCAACATAGCTCATAATGATAAGGAGATGTTAATGCTTAAAGCATAAAAAAAATGTTTTGAACATTGAATCTTAAGAAAATATAAGATATGAATAATAAAGAGATCTTTACTTTTATATAATATTATGTTTATCTTTGGAGTTCATTTATATTTTTCTATGAGTTAGAGTATTTTTAGTAATTTGAAGAGGTTTAATTAGTAAAAATGTTTGTCGTACTATTATGTTAAGTTCTAAGTTATTTTCTAGGGCTCTTAGTTAGTGTAAAAAAAATTGTGACATTGTATCCATAATGTGGTTTTCTATTACACTAACCCCATAAATCAATTAAACACAACCATTAACTCATTAGCACCACTCCACTACTATGATGTCTTTAATTATGTTAATAAGCATACCTAATATTGTTGTACTTTTTAAAAATGTATATATTTTCAAGTCATATATTAATTCTTTTTATAATGATTAATAATAATAAATTTAAAATTAAAATATAGTTTAGTTTTTTTGTTTTTTTTTTAAATCTTGGCAATGTGAAATGTATAATAAGATAAATGTTATGATGTCTATCCAAGTTTAAAAGCTATTTAATTTATATGTTTGTGTGAGTATGTAATCTATTTCCTTTTAAATCACTAATCCAAAATAATCCCAACAACTAATTTACTCGTGCCCTCACCACTAACCAACACAACCTCAAATCATTGATCCACTAACTCACAATCCCCTAACCATAAATCAACAAACCAAATAAATGTATTACTATCCCATTATATCCCTAGATATTATGGTTAAATATAATAAAAAAATAAAAAATAGTCAACTATAACTAAATATAGATATCCACCATTGCTGCTACTAATCCACTAATTTATAATTCTTTAAGCATTTTCAAGCTAGCCCTTTGAGAATTAAGTTCCAAGCAATTTTGTTACATTGCAATTCTTTGAATATGTTTGACGTGTGCGGGGAATCCTATTTCTTAGTCTTACGGGCCTAGAAAATTACGTGGGAGAAGTCCCATGCTTATGCAAATGAAGCTTGTGTCGTAAGTGCTTTGAAGGTATACCTCGAATTGGGTTTAAGGCCAAGGGGATACCTCGAATTGGGTTTAAGGCCAAGATCCCCTTTCTTGATCTCTGATGTAAAACATCTCTTCGTTATTCAGTCCTTCATTCATTCTTGTGGATGTGGTCGCAGCTGGCCTTAATCACTTAGTTGACAACGTTTAAGTTCTCTCCAATTTGAATCAAGATTCTCTTACTTAAAGAAACTATTAGCAAAACCCCATGTAATATGCTTGAGCTCCAAATGATTGTCACCTTTTATAAAAACTAGATGTGTTGGCTACACACAGTCCAATAACCTTGCCCACACTTCCCTTCATAAATGTTCGAGGCTTGAAGTGTTCCTGACTAAATAAACTATACAAAAACTCGAGTAAGGATCCACTCCGAGTCCACTCCTCTCGATGGCATCAAATAACACAACTCACATAAAATAATTGAACCCGCAACCAAATACTAATTCCCCACTTCTAGTGGGAAAACCTTGCTCCACCTTTATGCCTTTCACTATATATATTAAGAAATGAAATTAAAACAAATTTATGGCACCTATTGGCACCGACTCGAACAAAAATTAATTGAGAGTCAGGGAGTCATATTTTCTTACAATTTTTCACCGCCAATGAATTCAAGCATGGCCAAGTGGGCTGGGTCTCACCTCGAGTCAAAGGTCAGGAATTCAGGCTTATTCCTCCCTTTTTCTTCACGACTAACCTAACCAGCTCCATCCCCAACTGCTCGACCAAGTGGGCTGGGTCCCACCTCGAGTCAAAGGTCAGGAATTCAGGCTTATTCCTCCCTATTTCTTCACGACTAGCCTAACCAGTACCATCCCCAACTTACCCCACTTAGTTGAAGGCCCGAATAGACTTGCAAACCAACAACGCTATCAGGGTTGAACTATTTTCTTTGGCCAAACACTGCTACTCTACAGTCTTCGTTACGACTTCACCTTTGTGGGACTCTACAGTCTATGTTACTGATTTTATCTAGTCACAGAACATGTTTGTTATTGACTCCATGGGCCCCTCTTGCGTTGACTGATACCTCAAAGAAACTTTTCCTTTTCTTCTCGTGACTACGCTGCTCATCCACTATTTGCTTCAGAAGTTACACAAAGATCCAACACCTTTAGCGTTCATATGAGATGTGATCCATGTATTTGGGTTTTTAAACACACATAATGACCACTATTTGCTTCAGAAGTTACACAAAGATCCAACACCTTTAGCGTTCATATGAGATGTGATCCGTGTATTTGGGTTTTTAAACACACATAATGACAGGCCAGCCCACATACAAGATTTTATAATGTATAATAATTCAGACTTAGGCACTTTTCATCGAGATCCGAGTTCTCCACCTTTACATTCGTTATCCGAGACTAGACTTGGTCGTGATACACAAGTTCTAATTGAATTAACATAGGAAAAAAGTGATATAGGAAATGAAGGCATCGCTAGATGTGCTTATGGAGTTACTATAACAAGATATGGTTGAGGTGAAGGGATGGTTAGATGTGTTTATGGAGTTACTATAACAAGATGTTGAACATCAAAGGTGTGGATGGGTGCTACTGAAAAATGGTGAAGTGGCATAGGTTGTACGTGAAGTTGAAACACAAGTTAAGCATTCAACAAAGGAAAAGAGAACTCAAGTTGGAGGAGATGGAGGTTTGCATTTGTGAACCATAACAAGGACCATTCATTGGTAAATAAAAGGACACGAATGTGTAGAGAATATAGAGTTGGCTTGGAAACACTTCAACCAATGAAGTGCAAGGAACTTTGAAAGATACTATGCAGGCTTGCAACAGAGTAAACAAGGGAAATATTGCAGCATAATTGGAGTTTTTTGAAGATTGGTTGAATAACCCAAAGCAATATAATGAAGGAAATGCAACCATGACAAGTTTTGATAGGTTGAAGGAAGAACTGAGGGAAACTGAGTATGAGGAAACAATTCACATATGTGAACCTGAGAATGGATAAATCCTTAGTGAGGATGGTGGTGATGACAATGGAGGAATGATGTCAGAAGCATCAAATGAAGTCAGAAGGCCTTATGATCTTGGAACTAATAATTTATGTGTCTTTGCAAGTTACGCAATTAGTGAATGGGCACAATCATTAAACTTTGTCGCAAATATGGAAGAGAATGGACATAATTTGATTTCTGTTCTAGAAGAAGATGAAACAATGTTTCTAGAGAATTTTTTAGAAAGAGATGTGAATGAGAAACACTCAGATGAAGAGAGGAAGTAGATTAAAGTGTCACACAATAGTGACATAGAAGTGTAAAGAATGATGCAAATAGTGGACAATAACAGTAGTTACTTCCAGAAAAGTAAGAACTGGTTGGATGTGGAAATTAAGAAAATGACAAGGTTAATGATGAAAGTACCGGGGAAAAAGTACACGAATGTGAAGAAGGTAGTCAACAATGAAGGGAAATTTACTGTACAAGAAATGATCAACAAGTTAAATGGAAGACTGCAATATAAGATTTGGAGACTAGGAGAAAGAAGGGTGACAAAAGTTGAAGCAATTGAACAACAACATGATGAGATCGTTGACTAGCTACAATGCAAAATGTGGGATCCAAGAGGATTTTAAAATTAATGACACATGACCAGGAGGTCATGAATTCTTTCTACCTTAGGAGTCTGATGCAGAGAGCTTCCAAGAAATTAAATCTTCGATGTGAAAAAGTTTAAAAATGGGGTCTTGATTTTTGAGAAGAATTTATATCTTCTATATGTAAATAACTTGTATTTTCGAATTTGGTATATTTTATGAGTTTTAGAACTAATGAGTCATAGAGTCATAGCTTTAGAAAATCTATGGGTAGGTGAGGTTTTCTCCATAAGGAAAAAGTAAATTTACCTTGAAAAGCGTGAGAGATTCTAGGGATAGATTGAGTAATTTTAGAATTTAGAAAAATATGATTGATGGAATGATTTATTGATGATTTGTAGAGTGCTTTTATGATTTAGGAAAATCTGAGTTATGGAGTGATTTATGGGTGATTTTTAGTGTTCTTTTATGATTTAGGAAAGCTATTGAATTTCTTAATTCTACTTATTGTAAACCGATGAGCAATGAGAACTAATAGTGAAATGAATTTGGAATGAGGCCAACAGAGAAATGTATGATTGTGAGGTGCATGTACAACTTTTCTTTGTTAATGGAAACATATATTTTCCAAAGGCTCTGCGTATGACTCCTTATATTATATTGTGTTATGTTAAATGCTTTGAGTTTGCACGGAAACGTTAATTTGAGTTTGAATGAACTCGTTGAATTGGGGAAATTTGTGTGAATTGTTGGAGAGATGAGAATTATATTATCTTATTTAAAAATAATTGGGGATTTCATTAAATGAGGATTTTTTATTCCGAATAAACCTTTGGTTATGAGGATGTTTTACATATGGGGAATGTTACATACTTAGCTTGGTCATATATTAAGTTAAGATTGTAGGTGCGTGGAAGTGCGCATTGTAGGAAGAGGTGAATTTTCCTCCATGAAGTGGTATCAAAGTTGGTTAGCTCTTCAGAGAAGATAGTCAGAGATGGATTTGATCATGTTTTATATTAATTTTGGTCATAAAGAATTTGTGTTTGAAGGTAGAGGAGAAGGAAAGTTGTAGATAGTAGTGGTATAGCAAGTGTAGATGTGACAAAGGAAGAGGGAGCATGTGGAGCTCTCAAGAGAAAGAATTGTGATAGAACCCAACAACAAGATGAATTACTGAAGAGGAAGAGGACAAATGGAAGTTCTCAATAAGTGATTAAGGTATATGCAACAACCAAGAGAGCAAAGAGTGATCAGAAACAAGGTTGAAGTGAAGTGAACCATTGGCGAAGTTTATAGGAGATAGCTTAGTGATGTGTTGGCAAAATTGCAGCTCACAATTGGACAAGGAGAGTTCACAAAAGAAGGAAGTGACAATGACTATTGATAGTCATGTCAAGGGTTCAGTGAAAAGTCACAATCAATTTAAAGAAATTGCAAAAGCAATTAGCATGAGGAAGATGAAGAATGGAGAATTTGAGAAACATATGGCTAAGGTGAAGGCACGATTAGATGTGCTTATGGAGTTACTACAAAAAGATATTGAATACCAAAGGTGTGGATGGGCGCTACCAAAAGAGGTGAACTGGCATAGATTGCAGGTGAAGCTGAAACACAAGTTAAGCATTTAGCAAAGGAAAAAGAACTCAAGGTGGAGGAGATGGAGGTTTGCATTTGTGAACTAGAACAAGGACCAGTCCTTGGTGATGAAAAGGATGAGAACATCTAGAGAATAGAGAGTTGGCTTGGAAACACTTCAACCAATGAAGTACAGGGAACTGTGAAAGACACTATGCATGACTGCAACATAGTAAACATGGGAAATGTTGTAGTAGAATTGGAGTTTTTAGAGGATTGGTTGAATAACCCAAAGCTGCATAGTGAATAAAATCCAACCATGACAAGTTCAAATAGGTTGAAGCAAGAACTCAGGGAAGTTGAGTATGAAAAAACAATTCACAATGTTAACCTAAGCATGGAAAAATCCTTAGTGAGGATGTTGGTGATGATGATGGAGGAATGATTCCAGGAGGATCAAATGAGGCCACAAGGCATTATGATTTTGAAACTAATAATTTGTGCGTCGTTACAGGTTATACAAACAATTGAGGGGCACAATCATTAAACACTATCATAGAGACGGAAGACAATGGACAAAACTTGATTTATGTTCCAGAGGAATATGAAATGAGGGTTCTAGAAATTTTTTTATAAAGAGATGTGAATGAGAAACACTTAGAGGAAGAGATGAAGACAATTAAAGTGTCACACAATAGTGACATAGAAGAGGAAATAATGATGCAAATAGTGGACAACAACAGTAGTTACTTCCAGTAAAGTAACAACAGGTTGGACATGGAAATTGAGAAATTGACAAGGATAATGACCCGAGAAAAGGTACACGAATGTGAAAAAGGTAGTCAAAAAAAGAGGGAAATTGACTGTACAAGAAATGATCAACAAGGTAAATGGAGGACGACAATATAAGATTTGGAGACTAGGAGAAAGAAGGGTGACAAAATTTGAAGCAATTGAACAACAACATGATGAGATGGTTGACCATGTACAATGAAAAATGTGGGATCCAAGAGGATTCAAAAATTAATGACGCATGACTAGTAGGTCATGAATTCTTTCTTCCTTGGGAGTACAATGCAAGAAAATTAGAGCTTCCAAGGCATTAAATCTTCAATGTGAAAAAGCTTAAAAAATGGGTCTAGATTTTTTAGAAGAATTTATATTCTTCTATATGTAAATAAATTGTATTTTCCAAGTTGGTATATTTTATGAGTTTTAGAACTAATGAGTCATATTTTTAGAAAATCTATGAATATGTGAGATTTTCTCCATAAGGAAAAAACAAATCTACCTTGAAAAGCGTGAGAGATTCTTGGGATAGATTGACTGATTTTAGAATTTAGAAAAATATTATTTAAGGAGTGATTTATTAATGATTTATGGCGTGATTTTAGGATTTAGGAAAATTTGAGTTATGGAATGATTTATGGTTGATTTATGGAGTGATTTTATGATTTAGAAAAGCTATTGCATTTATTAATTCTACATATTGTAAACCTGCTAGAAATGAAAACTAGTGGCCAAATGAATGTGGAATCAGGCTGAGAACTAATGTCCAAATGAATGTTGAATCCGATCAAGAGAGAAATGTGTGATTGTGAGAATGTATGATTGTGAGGTTATGCATGTACAACTTTCCTTTGTTAATGGAAATGAAAATTTGCCAAAGGCTATGTGTATGAATCCTTGTATTATATTGTGTTATGCTAAATGTTTTGAGTTTGCATGAAAAATTTAATTTGAGTTTCCATGAACACATTGAAGTCGAGCAATGTGTGTGAATTGCTACAGAGGTGAGAGTTGTCATTAAATGAGTGTTGGCTATTAAGAATAAAGCTTTGGTTATGAGGATATTTTACATATGGGTAATGTTGCATACTTAGCTTGGTCTTATATTAAGTTAAGATTATAGGTGTGTGAAAGTGGGTATTGCAAGAAGAGGTGAATTTTCATGCATCACTATGCTATGAAGACATTCGTAATGAGATTTTTGGTGCACATTTTTGAAGAATGTGTAAACATAAATGCAAGTTCATTAAACTACCACCATTTTTCCTATACAATTTCTTTGGAAAAAATAACATACTTTAAGTTAAATTTTTATTATTGAAATTAGTAGTAATCTACTCTTGAAAACTCCATTATAAAAGAAATTGCAATACTAAATTATTTTTTTGTGTGTAGAACCATTATAACAATATTTTTAAATATGATATAATAATATTTATTTCATATATTATAATATTTTTATAAAATATCTACATTCTATTTATTATAAAAATTATAAAAATTATGTATAATTTTTATAATTATACTTTATATAAAACATATAAATTTCATCAAATAAATAATAAATTCTGTAATGAAAATAAATCAAACTAAATAATTAATTTTTTTTTCTTTATTTATGAAGTAATTGTAAAAAATATCATGTTATATACTGTACAGGATCTTTTTCTTTCTCTTAAAATATTTACATTTTATAATAAAATTGTAAATTTTTAGTTCATATCAAAACATATAAATCCTATAAAGTAAATAATTGATGATGATGATGATGATGATGATGATGATGATGATGATGATGATGATGATGATGATGATGATGATGAGACCAAACTTTGGTCTATCAGACCTAAAGAAACGAATTATTTGTTTGATTTAAGATTTTATTCTTATGCTCAAAAAGTTTGGAGAGAAGCCTCCCGAGCTCACTGTAATTTTGACAACGTAAAAGGCTAGGAAGGTCAGTATTGCAACAAAGATTTTGAAATTGAGATCTAATGTGGTTGTACGTAGGGCACTCTAAGAGGAAGTGATTTTCATCCTTGATGTTCGTATTCTCACAGAGATGGTAGAATCTTTCCATCCATGGTGTTTTAGGAACTGCCCAACGACCTGTTTCACTATGGAGCTCATGAGAGTTCGTTCTAATCTTGGCTATATTAATTTTTTTCTTTGAGCTAGTTAAAACAGAGAGATATTTTTGATCTTCTAGGGGGAGTTGATGACCTCCTTATAATATCTGAATTTTCTTTTAGCTGCGAAATCTTTCTCACACCACATTTTTTCTTTGAACTTAGAAGTAACAATATTTTTAATGTTATTAATGTTTTGCAATGCAACATTCTCATCGATCTCCCAATGGTTTAACCAGGCCCTGGTGTCTTTATACCAACCTCATTTGAGCCTTAGGTGGTTTTGGTTGGAATTTAAAGCTGGCTTAAGAAGTCTATGATCTCCTATGTTATTGAGTTTATGCTTGTACAACAGAAGCCTAGTCATAGCTAGGCTCTCGATAGGGGAAAAACCCACTTCTATAAGGAGAATAGGGTAGGGTGTGTTTCTTTTAATTTTGAGCTTATATGTTATAAAACACTTATGGATTTGCTCAATATTTCTCCAGGATTCTCTAGAGATGCTACAAACCCAAACCTCGCATTCATATAACATAACCAGAGTGACTAAAGTTTCAAAGAGGAACTTCTTTCTATCCCACATTACGAGGTTTGTCATTTTACAATTATTTTCAAGACCAAAATAAGCTTTCCATCCCCCATTAATCCTTTTCTCAATGCTATAGTTCCAGTTGAGCTTGTGATGAATATCAGTTCCTAGGTACTTTTAGGAAGACACTTCCTCCAAGTTACTATACATAAAATTAGTGTACGTGTCCTTCTTGGATTTGATGATCACAACTTTTGTTTTGTCAGTGTTAACAATCATACCCATGGTAGAGCAGAAATCCTTAAGAAGTATAAGTTGCTTATCAAGTTCAGATGGGCACCTTGCGAGAAGAACAATATCGTCAGTGTAAAGAAGAAGGATGATGACTATCCCAGCTAAGATCGTGCCAGCACATCCTGCTTCCTCTAAACAACCTTCTAGCTTGTTGATGTAAATGCCAAATAGGGTAGGGGAGAGGGGACAACCTTGTTTAACTCCGATATTACACTTAATATCTTTCAACCACCCCTCATTGCTCTTTAACTTGACAATTACATTCTCGTATAACCTTATAGCGGCAGCTCTCAACTCAAAAGGAACCTTTAGTTCTTCTAATCTGTTCCAAATATTGTTTCTAGGAACTGTATCGAAAGCCTTTCTAAAGTTGACAAAGCAACAAAATAGATTGGATTTGTCATTGTGGCATTCCTCCATAATGATCCTAAGTGTAACGAGGTGGTCTATTGTTGAGTGCTGCTTTCTAAAACCCACTTGGCCTTTAGCCCGCTTACGTTCATTTTCAAGCCATATGCTCAACTTCCTTTCCAAAATAATACCATATAACTTGGCTAGGAGAGGGTTGATCATAATTGTCCGATAATTAGAGGGGTTATTTCTATCTCCACTTTTAAAAAAAGGGATAATGAGGCTTTGAGTCCATGGTTTAAGGAACCCTTGCTTGACCGCTTGATTGAAAAGCTTGTGAATGTGGGGATGAGGACAGGACCTTCAATTTTTAAGATTTCCACCTGAATATTTTTAAATCAAATTAATAATAAATTTTTCTTTATTAGAAAGTAATTAAAAATTACTATTTTATAATTTTTTTTATAAAAATATAATTATTATTATTATTAAACATTATTATATTATTATTATTATTTTAATTAATTAAATTTCATATTATTATTATTTAATTAATTAATATTCATATTATTATTATTTACCAATATTTATTAAAAGAAATATTATTTTTTTTCCCGTAAGAAAAAAATCGTAATTTTATTCAAATTGATAAAATTACATTTTGTAGATGCCTGGGGCATATTCAGATGGTTGTTCCTGTATTAACAGGCAGCGAGCAAAGAACAATACACAAAATTTGCAGATGATTGTTCCTGTAATGACAGGAAGTTACAGAAATTGAGAAAATAAAAGAGAATATGAAAGCTGATCCAGCATGACTAAACTTTTCTACCTTTCTTTTTCTCCACACGTCACCAACCACCAGTGTCGGGAGTGGGAGTAATAATGGTTAGCTGATTTTCCATAGGGATCAGTTGAAGTTCTTTGTCTGATTCTGAGCCCTCTGATCCATGGGTTCGTTTGATGCCGCTTATTTCCATTTGTGGCTCTTGTTGCAGATTTGTATAGTGTGGCCCCAAGTGAGTAGTTGGGACATTCTCCCCCTGTGTATATGTTTGTCTCATTTGATAATCAGGTTCTGTCTGGGTCTCTGTAGGTTCCTCGTTTATGTCTTCTTCTTCCAATGGGTCGGTGTGCTACCAGCCCTTAGGCTTTTTCTGTTGTTTCTTGGTTCTCCTGGGGTTTTTTCGAGCAGCTGGGCAATCATATTGGAGGTGCCCTATTTGCATGCATCCCCTGCATCAGAACGCTGTGTTCTCATAGTCTAGTTGTTGTATCCATTGTGAGTTATTGAAGTTCAGTGTGATGTGGTCAGGTAGTCCCTCACTCAAATCCACTTCTACACATATTCTGGTGAATGTGAATATTCCCCTGATAGTTCTGTCTTCGTCCATTTTTAGGTATTTCCCCAGGGTATTCCCAATTGCAGCTAATACTTTTTGATGCCAAAAGTGTAGAGGAAGGCCATGTAGCCTTACCCACACAGGCATCGTTGAGACTTTCATTGTGTTGGCGTCGAAATCAGAAAACCAGGGGGTGAGAAATAGGCCAGCACTGCCCCAGAACCAAGGCCCCTGTTTGATAATGCTGTCTCGTTCTTGTTCTGTGTTGAATCTAACTATGAAGTACCCTTTGGGGCATAGGTAAATTTCACAGTTTGTGGTCCATGTTGTATAGATCCACTGGTAAAAGAAATATTATTATGGTTTAACAATAATTAATATTTAACTATTATTTATTTATTTATTAGTAATTTTATTATTATTATTATAACTTCTAAAATAAAATAAATAAAATAAATATTATATATATATTTTTTAAAATTATTATTTTTATTAAAATAAGTTTCTTATTTGTTTTTTTTTTTATAAATGAGTAAATTTTTTTGGTAGGAAACACCTATGGGGATTTGAACCAGGACCTATCCCAAGGCTGTCTTGACGGTCGTGTACCATTCACCATCATCGAAAACTCGTGGCAATGAATAATAAATTATTATTATTAATATTTTAATAATATATAATAATATGATATTATATTAATTATATATTACTATTTTATAATTAGTATATTATTTTATAATCATAAATGTGTAAATATATAAGAATATGGTGTTATTATTTAAATAGTTATTAATAACCATAATTAATTGGTTTTTAAAAAAATACATATAATATTATTATGTAATGTACGTTTTATATATGTTTCATATAAGCCTATGTGGTTATATCAATCACATTGCTAACATTAATAAATATGGTTGTGCTAGTTATAAATTTTGACAAATACTTATTATTACATGAAAACAAAAACAAATATTTATTAAAAAAATCGTTATATCATTAATACTTCTTATTACACATCTTAGTGTTTCTTAAATATATTTTTTATTTTAAACTAACCAAAGCTGAACTTTAATTTATTATCCAATTTATGTTATCGTTATTTTACACATTGACGGTTTATTAAATATATTTTTAATTTTAAGCTAACCAAAGCCGAACTTTACTTCATTATCCAATTTATGTTATCATTAACTTGCAATAAAAAATACTTTAATACTTACCGAAATATTAAATGAAAATATATATATTTATATTGTCATTAACGCTGTATGGAAGAAAACTCTACCTTCTTAGTGTTTATTAAATATATTTTTATTTTTAAACTAACCAAAGCTGAACTTTACTTTATTATCCAATTTATGTTATCATTATTCTACACATTGTTATTAATATTGGCTATTAAATAAATTTTTAATTTTAAACTAACCAAAGCCGAACTTTACTTCATTATCCAATTTATGTTATCATTAACTTGCAATAAAGAAAATACTTTAATACTTACCGAAATATGAAGTGAAAGTATCTGTATTTATATTGTCATTAACGTACATGGAAGAAAACCCTGCCGCCCTGCAAATTATGTGGAATGTATATATCCAATTAATATTGCATTGGGTAAGGTGACTCTACGTTACCAAAACTCGCCATTTTGACATTATAGTTATGGTACCTTCATTTTGACAATATAATTATTGTACCATCGAGTTTCAGGACAGGGTTGGACTTTTCATACACGACAAGGATTGACTTTGGATACACGTGGTTCTTTGTCCATGATGGAAAACTGTTGTGTCTTTAAGCTATTTGTTTTAAGTTTCTGACGAAGCTTAAGACATTATTGAAGATGTTTTATATTTGTCGAAGCTTAAAATTGTCGATTTTCACTATACACTTTGTTGTAATCCCAGCTTAGTTTCCAATCTTGCTGTGTTGTATTTTCTTCCCCGAGTTCTCTGGGAAACGTGTGTGGAAAATTATAAACCATACATCTACTAAAATATGAATATAGCTACATACTTTGACTTCACAGAAGAAAACGTAACGGTCAATGTTTTTTTTGTTTAATTTAAAAAATCAATCCAAAATAAATTAAATGTTTAGAGCAAATCCAAAAATATATATGTTAATAATACTTTCGCTACAAAAAGGAAAACGTAACGGTCAATGATTTTTTTGGTTTATTTTTGTGTTTATTTTAAAAAATCAACCCAAAATAAATTAAATATATATAGCAAATCCAAAAATATATGTTAATTTTTTTTGACCAAATTAAATATTTTAATGTTTATTAATTTTGAATTGATGATGATGATGGTGGTTAATGTCCATTGAGACCAAACATTTGTCTATCCAACCTAAAGAAACAAGTTATTTATTTTGATTTAGGATTTTATTCCTATGCTCAAAAAGCGTGGAGAGAAGTCTCCCGAGCTCACTATAATTTTGACATTGTAAAAGGCTAGGAAGGTCAGTATTGTAACAAAGATTGTGAAACTGAGATCTAATGTGGTTGTAGGCAGGGCACTCTAAGAGGAAGTGGTTTTCATCCTCGATGTTCCTATTCTCACATATATGGCAAATCCTTTCCATCCATGGTGTTTTAGGAACTGCCCAACGACTTGTTTCACTATGGAGCTCATGAGAATTCGTTTTAATCTTTGCTATATTAATTTTCTTCTTTGAGCTAGTTAAAATAGAGAGATACTTTTGATCTTCTAGGGTGGGGTTGATGACAATCTTATAATAACTTAATTTTCTTTTAGCCGCTAAATCTTTCTCACACCACATTTTTTCTTTGAACTTAGAAGTAACAATATCTTTAATGTTATTAATGTTTTGCAAAGCATCATTCTCGTTGATCTCCCAATAGTTTAACCAAGACCTTGTGTCTTTATGCCACCGCCATTTGAGCCTTAGGTGGTTTTGGCTGGAATTTAAAGCTAGCTTAGGAAGTCTATGATTGTCTATGTTATTGAGTTTGTGCTTGTACAACAGAAACCTAATCATAGCTAGGCTCTCAATAGGGGAAAGATCTACTTCTATAAGGAGAATAGGATAGGGTGTATTACTTTTAATTTTCAGGTTATAAGTTATAAAACGCTTCTGGATTTGCTCAATATTTCTCCAGGATTCTCTGGAGATGTTGCAACCCCAAACCTCACAGCCATATAAGATAACATGAGTGACTAAAGTTTCAAAGAGGA
>APFE030306049.1:0-38089 GCA_000404065.3 Pinus taeda
GATAAATTCAAGATAAATTGGTTCATAAAATTTCGGAAATCATGCACTCTCACCTACAGCCATTTTGTTTATATCTCATGATCCGTGCATCAAAACGATCTGATTTTTGGATCATAGAAGCATTTATATATTAAAAATTTACTTACCACACTTCAACAAAATTTGAGAGTTGATGGCACATAATTGGTAAGTTTCATCCACAGTCACTGGCATGCGGGCCTATGAGAGTGACTTCAGGTCTCTGGTCGCTCCCTTGCCCATAACATGAGAGCGACAGAACCTTAAATTGTCAAGAACAACATTCGGACCTCGGAACAAGTTGTCCAAGTGGTTGACTTGTCTCCCGAGGGTTTTGTTGATGGTGTTGGATGGCTATGTGTGACATCTTATTTCTCTAGTCCCCGCATGTCCACCCACACATACACAACTTCCTTCTCTTCTTGCTGCAACCCTCCCCTAACGACATCCTTTGTTCTTCTAGACGTACTGAGGAAAGGATTGTCGAGATCTAATTAAGGCCAAACCCCAAGCTCTCAGATGATAAAATGGATTTGTTACATGGAAAAATAAAATAAGGGTTCAAACCTTAATATTCATATAATAAGCCTAATGAGGACGAAATTTGAAGGAGTATTACACTGCTCACCCCTAAACATATTAGACAAACCCCCGCTGTGCATTTCAGAAGCCTGACAGTTTTGTTTGTCACTCTGAATCCATGAATCATCCTCGGGCCTGTATTGTGTTGTAGCTTACTCTTCCCGAAAGAGCCTCTTCCCACCAGTTGGCGTAGTTATTTCATTACTCCCACATTCCACTACACTTTGGGACACAGACCTTTATAGCATCTCAAACGAGCTCAAATATTAAATATTGGGCTACATCTCTGAATTGGAACACTGACAGATTTCAAGACATTCACAGACCTGTTAAGTTCCCAATCGAGATTGGGAGCAGTGTTTGCAAAGTGGAGCATGACCTCTAACAAAGACTTTGGAGGCTCGTAAGGTTACCCACCGAAAATTCAACTAACACGTGAGTTAATTTGAAATTTAAATCAGTGCGAGGATGCAATAAAATTGAAATTCAAAATGTCGACAAGGAGAAACATTGAGTTAATGTTGTTGTCTTGTGCGAATATATTACAAATTTAAATGCGCCAACAGGGAGTAACATGCATGTGTCACATCTCAGATGCACCTCCAGATGCATAATCTGCATTAATTACATTGACGAGTGGAGCTTACCAGAGGTAGAGTGATCGAGTTGCCAGAAAGTCCATGGACATGTATGGCATTCATGGATATGTAGAATCCCTTCGGATGTAGGACTTGTTAGCTCTGCTACATGTTTGTATATTTTGAGAGTCAAATGCAGGCCTGGCCATGCTACTGTTGTTCAAAGAAAACCTGTATCAGTCATCCTCCTCGCTCCCCTCACTCCGCCCACACCCTCATAACTCCCGCCATCTTTGTTCTTCCTCCAAAGCTCGACTTAAGCCCTTGTTTTCTCAAGCACCAGGCGCTAAAACCTAAGCCCCATGCAACTGTGATCACATGACCGAGTGCTTTCACAAGCCCTTTTTCACATCACATTCGACGAAAACATGTGCATTTAATCCCCATCGTCCGATCTTCTACCGTGCGATCCAACGGTTTTCACTTTCCCCGCACCCGTAAACTACTCGCGTGCTAACTCGCAATCAAAAGTGGTTTTATTCCACCCTGTCTGCCATGCATCGCATGATGCTTGTGATCGCTGGCCTTTGTATGTTTACCACCCACATCCAAAAAGCGGTGTGGACTATACTGCTTACCGTCCATCCTCCGTCCCCGCTCGATAAACTCCGCACATATTTTCCACCCGGTGACCATTGGATCTGTCCGCTTGAGATCCAATGGCTCATGATTGTCTACTCCCGATACCTCCCGCCAGGCCATATCCATCGTCCATCTGTTCCATCCGATGACCCATCTTGCTTCGCTGACCAGATCTTCCACCCGCCATGCAGTACGCCACCTTTGATTGTTCCATGCACATGAAGGATGAAGGCATTCATCTAGTAGTACTCGGCACATTTCATCTTCAACAACTGCATTCAAGAAATAGTATGGCTGAGAAGGAAAAGGACAAGCCTCGAGCAATTAAATGCATTGATTAGTTATGGAATTTCATCCATACAACACTCCACCTGCTTGAGAAGGACAACAAAGCATCTGAGAAGATCAAATTCATTCACTAAAGCAGGCTAATTGTACCAAGGACTCCATCAGACAATTAAAGCGGTTGGTGGCCAATTATGACCCCTCCATGCCTAGAATAGAAAAATATCTTTGTAATAAAACTCTATATATACCCAGAAACAAGATGTAATGAGGGTTGATGGTTGTTGTTTTCATGTGAGGTTCAACTTCTGGAGACTATAACTACTTTGATACTTGCAACATCTCATCGGCATTTTTAGCTAATACAAGCTTCTTTTGCTGTTAATTGCTCACTTTCCACCTCTACTTTGTTCTAGTTTGTGCCTGTTATTGTAATTTTCTTGAACTCTTGATGTTTAGCATTAAAGGAGCTGTCGTCCTACCTCTATGTTAAAATATTGTATGTATCAGTGAATGTGTTATTCAGGTTTCTTTTTGCCTAGTACTAAAGAGCTGTCATCCTGTCTGTGCATTAGGGAATAGATTTACAGACTTCTTTACTGGTTGCAGCTGGCCATCACAAGGTCTTGTGCATCTGCTGGTGTGGTTAGTATTCTCCATGTTCACCTAATCCTTAAACTGTGAGTAATTGGTGGTCTAAAGCCTTGTAATCTGGGGGTGTTCACACATGTCTGGAGTCAAGCAAAGTAGGAGTGGTTATTTGGCTTGAACAAGCATCATTCCTTCCATTCATCCATTTCCAACATTATGTTGAGTTTGTAATGTTCCCGAGCATCTCCGAGATACAACCTAGGAGAGTTTCTTGGGGTGATAACATTAATTGGCGTCATTGCCAGGGAGAGGAGATTGAAGCTCATCTTCCCTGGGAGTATGACACAATTCCAGATTTGGATGATAGAGAAAGTCTGTGCACATTTCTGGTTGTAATCATCTATCAGGCGACTCTATTGGAGGACCAAACTTTGGCAACTCCACATTGCAGTTCTGGCTCAGTTTGTGAGGCATACTCGGAGAAATCCTTAGAAAGCACTAGCTGACCCAGTGCCTGACCCTAAGAAGATTGTCAAGTTGAAGAAAACATCACAGAAAGGAGCATCAGGATCAAGTAAGCCCAAGAAATGTTATGTATCTCTACAAGAGAAATTTATAGCTGAAAATATACAGTTTGAAGATATAGAGCCTAGCACTGTTAGAGAAGAAATACCTTCAGAGATTCATAAAGCTCCTTGTTCATTTAGTTCCCCTTTGGACCTCAGTCCAAAGAAAGCTCCCCATACACTCATATTCTTGTGTCTTTGTCATCTGTTCCATTGTTTCCTACTATTCAATCTGCTAGTATCTTCCACATATCCCAACCATGGCAGGCCAGTAAGCTCCCACATAGATGGAAAGAATCATAGCTGCTAGGTATGGACCCCTGGTCTTGCCTCTTCCTTTGAATGCCATGCCTGCAGGAGAATATCATAAATATATTCCCAAGTTCACTGGCACAGAGGGAGTAATAGCTGAAGAACACCTTGAGGCTTTTTATAATTATGCTGATAACCTGGATATAAGTGAGGATGATGTGTGGATGAGAGTATTTGTTCAGAGCCTTGATGGAGAAGCAAGAAAGTGGTTCAGAGAATTGACTCCTAGATCTATAACAGACATTGAAGCCTTAGACGATGCATTTTTGAAGCATTGGGGAGATAAGAAGGACCTGCTATATTACCATACTGAGTTTGGTAACTTAAGGAGGGAAAATGGGGAACCATTGCCTGATTTTAATAAAATATTTAACCATATGTATAGTAAGATACCAGCTGAAGTAAAGCCTACTCCCACCTCTACGAAACTTACATATGCCAATGCTTTTGACTTTGATTTCTGCCTACTATTGAGAGAAAGAAGATGTGCCACTCTAGCTGATATGCAAGATGCAGCTCTAGAAGTAGAATCTAATATCATGGTTGTAGAAAAGCTTAAAATTCATGCTGAAAGAAGAAGGTAGAGAGGTGAGGCTTCTTCTTCCTCTGCCTCATCTTCAGAACCTAAATTAGATAAAATGACTAGAATGATAGAGTCATTGGCTGCTGAGATATCTAAGCTAAAGATTGAACAAAGCTTAGGAAAAACAAGAACTCAAGGCACATTTTCTCCAAGAAACCCGAATCCATTTAGAAGAGAAAATGAACAGTTGCAAATCATTTAGAAAGGTAAAGAAACAAATGAAGAACAAAGGGTAAAATCTCCTTTCCAAAATGTAGTCATGGAGGAGGAGCAGTTTGAAGAAGAGGATGAAATTCATTGCATGGAAGATAAAGGTCGTGCTGCATTTTTGACATTGGCTACATATGAAGATTCATTAGTACAAGACCAAACTAGCCAAGAGTGGGACAAAGAGGCTGTTCTGTAGACTGGTGAACGACAAAGATATAATCTGAGGTCAAAAGCAAACAATTTCACGAAGAATCCTGCCCAAAGAGCTGTTGTCCCCACAGAGCAACAAAATATCAGACAAAAAAGACCAGCAGTTGATCCAGTCATCCTCAAACCACCAACTCAAGAGGTAAGAGGTCCTGACAAGTCCCCTTCCCCTTTCAGTTTTGAATCAGAAGTCCAAAAGTTGAAAATATCTGTACCTCTATTAGAAATTGTAAAGAGTGAAGTGTTTAGGAAGCCTATCCTTGAAGCTCTTGAGCTGAAAGCCACACAAACCTCCACTGACTCTGTCAATTTGCAAGATGATAGGCTTACAGTTGTGCTTAGCCCAATGACTAAGCCTGCTGATGATAATTCTTCATCTTTTTATGTCTCCTTGAAAATTCATGATAAAATCCTCCACAATTACCTACTAGACATGGGAGTTAGCCACAATCTGATGCACAAAGATGTCATGGAAGAGTTAGGCCTTGATATCACCAGACCGTATCATGATTTATTCTCTTTTGATTCAAGGAGAGTAAAATGCCTAGGATTGATCAAAGACCTAGCCATTACCCTAACTCAGCTGCCCATGAAGAGCATGATGATGGATATTGTGGTAGCCGATGTCCCTCTCAAGTTTGGCATGCTGTTGTCCAGAGGATGGATTAAGATACTAGGTGGGACATTACAGAATGATCTATCTTATGCCACTGTCCCAGTTTTTAGAGGAGAAAGCAGGAGATTGTACATAGAAGCACAGATGACATACATCATCAATGACGAGAAGAATCCTTCCAATCATCCCATTTATGTTGTGGACACTGATTTTGGAGCATGTATCCTCCAAATAGAAGAATCTCAAAAGGCCTCAATGCAGATTAAGGAACTAGCAAATCAGGCTGAGGAAGAGCAAGGAAGTCAGGTCTAGGAGATGTTCTTTGATGGAGCATGTTCCAGAGAGACTGCAAGAGTAGGGGTGTTGCTAGTATATCCAAAACAAGAAAGAAAACATCTATATTTTAAGTTGGCTTTTCAAGTCACTAAAAATATAGAAGAGTATGAGGCTTTGATATTGGGCCTTAATGCAGCCAAAGACAGAGGAATTAAGAACATAAAGGTGTTTGGAGATGTTGATCTGATCATTCAGCAAGTAAACTGAACATTTCAAGCAAAGCACCCGAGGCTGAAAGTGTACAGAGATGAGGTATGGAGACTCAAATATTCTTTTGATAATTTCTGTATTTCATATATCCCTAGAGCCAAAATTCAGCTTGCTGATTCCCTTGCTGTGTCTGCTAGCATGTTTATTCCTCCCATGCCTCCTAGACTAGTTTATCAAGTCCAAATGAAATATAGATCATCCTTGCCTGATAATGTCCAGCATTGGAAAGTTTTTGAAGATGATGATGAAGTGAATAGGTTTCTACAAGTCATTTATGAATTCTCTGAAATGCAAACTGACCAAGAGAATGAAGCCTTGGAACAAAGCCCCCAATCCTAGCTTAGAAACAAAATTGGCAAAGATAGCATTGTCCAACTCCTTAGCAATCATATACCTAAGGGTTTAATTCCTCTAGAAATATTGTTTGACCAGAATGATGTGCCTTATAAGGCTGCTCAAAAAGAAGACGAATCCGCAGTCTGTAAGCATGATATAGGGAGTCTAGGTCAGCCAAGATACATAAATCTGTCCACCCATCTGTCTGTTGACCAAAGTTCTAAATACTGCAATTTGATGAAGCAATTTGTTGATATCTTTTCTTGGGAGTACAGTGACCTAAAAACATATGACAAAAAAATCATCCATCACAAAATTCCTTTAGAGAAAGACACCATCCCTTTCAAACAGAAGTGGAGACCAATAAACCCTTTGCTCCTTCCTCTTATTGAAAAAGAAGTTAAAAAGTTACTGGCTGCCAAGATCATAGTCCCTCTCAGATATTCAAAATGGGTAGCCAACTTAGTAGTGGTGAGGAAGAAAAGTGGAGAAATCAGACTCTGTGTTGATTTCAGAAACTTAAACAAATGCTCTAAGAAAGACAACTATCCTCTACCCAAGATGGAGCATTTGTTGCAAAAGGTCTTAGTAGCTAGAGTGATGTATTTCTTGGATGGATTTTCAGGGTCTAATCAGGTTGTTGTGCATCCAGACAATCAAGAGAATACTGCATTCACCACTCCTTGGGGCACTTTTATGTATGCCAAGATGCCTTTTGGACTGATGAATGCTGGAGCCACCTTTGAGAGAGCTATGGATATAGCATTTGTGGGAGAGAAGGATAAATTTTTCCTAATCTACCTTGATGATATAACAGTATACTCCAACAGCCATCAAGACCATTTGCAACATTTGAGGAAAGTGTTCCTGAAGTGCAGAAGGTTTGGGATTTTAGTCAATCCTAAAAAGTCATAGTTTGCTTTAGAAGAAGGCAAGTTGTTAAGACATGTGGTTTCCACTGTAGGTGTCAAAATCGACCCAGAAAGAGTAAGAGCAATACAAACCTTATATGTTCTGAGATCAAAGAAGGACATCCGTCCTTTCTGGGCAAAATAAACTTTGTAAGGAGGTCCATCCCGAATTTTGCAGAACTTGTGAAGCATATTACCTCCATGTTGAGAAAGGGGTCAGAGATCAAATGGATTGATTCAGCAAGAAGATCCTTTGAGTCCACTAAGAAAGCTATTATGAAAGCTCCTACTTTAATCAGCCCAGATTATAGCAAGGAGCTCCATATATTTTCATTTGCCTCTGAAGACACCCTTGCAGCCATTTTATTGCAAGTAGATGAAGAAGGCTCAGAGCATCCAGTGGCATTCTTCAGCAAAAACTTAAGGGATGCTGAGCTGAAGTATGATATTATTGAGGAACAAGCATATGCTCTTATCAAATCTTTGAAAGATTTTAGAGTTTACATTCTGCATTCCAAAATAATTGCATATCTACCCTGTACTTCAATAAAAGATGTCCTAACACAGCCTGATGATGATGGAAGAAGGGCTAAATGGATTGCAAAGTTGATTGAATTTAATATAGAACTGAAGCCCACCAAGCTTGTCAGAGGTCAGGGCCTTGCCAAACTATTGGCTGAGGAAAATTGCAGAACATTGTATATGAATCTCATGGGCACAATTTTAGAAAATGATCAAACAGAAGAAGAAACAACTGAACTAGAAAAGAATCAGACATTGGCTGAAAATCTAGTTTCTTGTGATTGGTACTCTGCTATAACTCAATTCCTAATGAAGCTAGAAGTCCCTCCAGATTTTAGTTCAAAACAAGCTAGAACTATCAGACTCAGGGCAACAAAATATTGTACTCATAAAAATCTGCTCTACTGGAGGGACCCATCTAGAATGCTTTTGAGATGCCTGGACAAAGAACAATCAATGGAAGTCACGCAGTAGTTTCATTCTAGCATGTGTGGAGGACACCATTATTGGAAAACTATAGCCCACAAGATCCTCAGAGCTGGGTACTATTGGCCCACCTTATTTTCTGATGTGTTTTTATTTGTTAAATCATGTGACAGGTGCCAAAGATTTGAAGGGAAGCAACAATTGAAGTCCCTGCCCTTAAAGCCTATATATGCAAATGGCCCTTTTCAGTAGTGGGGCTTGGATTTCATTAGAGAGATCAATCCACATTCCAGTGGCTAGCACAAATGGATTTTAGTAGCTACTGGTTATTTCACTAAGTGGATTAAAGCAATCCCTACCAGGAAGGTTGACCATCAGGCGGTCATGAAGTTTTTAACAAAGAACATCTTCACTAGATTTGGATGTCCACATAAAATAATCACAGATAATGCAGTAGCTTTCAGAACAAAAGAATTGGTGGACATGTGCAATTCAATGGGAATTAAACTGGTTCATTCCACCTCATACTACCCTCAAGGCAATGGTCTAGCAAAATCTTCAAACAAAAGCCTAATAAGGATAATTAAAAAGCTGTTGGAGGATAACAAAAAGAATTGGGACTCTCAACTGAAGTATGCACTGTGGGTTGACAGACTAACCAATAAGAAATCCACAGGGAATTCTCCATTCAAGTTGGTATATGGCACTGAGGCTGTATTCCCAATTTAGTTAATACTCCCTGTGGCAAAATTCTTGCAAGAAGAGCAGCATGAGGAAGAAGACATGGCAAAAAGGATAACTGATTTAGCAGAGGTACATCAAATCAGGGAACAACTGGTTGAAAGGTTTGTAGCACATTAGAAGAAGGTCAAGGAATTTTTTGACAGGAGCACAAAATCAGATAATTTTCAGGTTGGAGACTTAGTTTTAAAGTGGGATGCACTGAAAGAGAAGAAAGGCAACCATGGGAAGTTTGATGCTTTCTGGACAGGGCCTTTTATCATTTCTCAGATTCAAGGGAACAACACCTTCATGCTGAAAAGTATGGGAGGAGAAGCAGTTTTTGATGGCCCAGTTAATGGGCGTTTTCTAGAAATTTATGTTGTTTAAGGTCTTTGGCCTTAAAATTGTAAATATGTTGTTTTATCAGTTTTAGTGTAAGCTCAGTTAGACTCCATGCCCAATGGACCACTAGAAAATTTTGTTAATTGATTTTTCAGGAAAGGGATTGGTCTACAAGTTCTTGATACCTCACAAGGAGGATCTCATCCCCAGAAGGAGGCAGTGTTAGCTCTGCTACATGCTTGGATATTTTGAGAGTCAAATGCAAGCCTGGCCATGCTACTGTTGTTCAAAGAAAACTTGTATCAGTCATCTTCCTCACTCCCCTCACTCCGTTCACACCCTCATAACTCCCGCTATCTCTGTTCTTCCTCCAAAGCTTGACTTAAGCCCTTGTTTCCTCAAGCCCCAGGCACTAAAACCTAAGCCCCATGCAACTGTGATCACATGACCGAGTGATTTCACAAGCCCTTTTTCACGTCACATCCGACGAAAACATGTGCATTTAATCCCTGCCATCCGATCTTCTACCGTGTGATCCAATGGTTTTCACTTTCCCCGCACCCACAAATTTCCTGTGTGTTAACTCGCAATCAAAAGTGGTTTTATTCCACCCCATCCTTCATGCATCGCATAATGATTGTGATTGCAGGCCTTTGCACGTTTACCACCCACCTCCGAAAAGCGGTGCAGGCTATACTGCGTACCGCCTGTCCTCCGTCCTTGCTCAATAAACTTCGCACATCTTTTCTGCCCAGTGACCGTTGGATTTGTCCGCCCGAGATCCAATGGATCACGATTGTCTGCTCCCGATACCTCCCACCAAGCCATATCCGTCGTCCATCTGTTCCATTCGACGACCCATCTTGCTCCGCTGACTAGATCTTCCACCTGCCATACAGTATGCCACCTTTGATTGTTCCATGCACACGAAGGACGAAGGCATTCATCTACTAGTACTTGGCGCATTTCATCTTCAACAACTGCATTCAAGAAACAGTATGGCCAAGAAGGAAAAGGACAAGCCTCGAGCAGTTAAATGCTTTGATCAGTTATGGAATTTCATCCATACAACACTCCACCTGCTCGACAAGGACAACAGAGCATCCAAGAAGATCAAATTCATTCACTAAAGTAGGCTAATTGTACCAAGGACTCCATCAGACAGTTAAAGCAGTTGGTGGCCAATAATGACCCCTCCATGCCTAGAATAGCATAATATCTTTGTAATAAAACTCTATATATACCCAGAAACAAGATGTAATGAGGGTTGATGGTTGTTTTTTTGATGTGAGGTTCAATTTTGGGAGACTGTAACTACTTTGATACTTGCAGTGTCTCATCGGCATTTTCAGTGAATACAAGCTTCTTTTGTTGCTAATTGCTCACTTTCCATATCTACTATGTTCTAGTCTGTCCCTATTATTGCAGTTTTTCTTGAACTCTTGATGTTTAGCATTAGAGGAGCTGTCATCCTACCTCTATGTTAAAATCTTGTATGTATCAGTGAATGTGTTATTCAGGTTTCTTTTTTCCTAGTGCTAAAGAGATGTCATCCTGTCTGTGCATTAGGGAATAGATTTGCAGACTTCTTTATTAGTTGCAGCTGGCCATCACAGGGTCCTGTGCATCTGCTGGTGTGGTTAGTATTCTCCATGTTCACCTAATCCTTAAACCGTGAGTAATTAGTGGTCTAAAGCCTTGTAGTCTGGGGGTGTTCACGCATGTCTGTAGTCAAGTAAAGTAGGAGTGGTTATCTGGCTTGAACAAGCATCATTCCTTCCATTCATCCATTTCCAACATTATGTTGAGTTTGTAATGTTCCCGAGCATCTTTGAGATACAACCTAGGAGAGTTTCTTGGGGTGATAAAAGGACTGTCATGTCACATGTACTTCGCGGTGCATTAATAAACGTATAGGGGTGGAAATAAGCATTGCCATGAAATGGTCAATGCTATACTTGGAATTATGCATAACGAAGGCAAAAATACATTTTATATAGATTATATTTCTTATCACCATTATCATGTCTTTTGATGCAGGAGCATCGGACCTGGCTAGCAATGTGGGAATTGCCCACATGTTGTGGCTTGAAAACAAAATCGTATTTTATTTGCTGAGAGTCGAGTTCAATTAGTTTGTTGTTGAATAGATTTAATCTCTGTATTTAGTATTGATTGTTTAGGCGTATCGTGATATGTCTGTTGGAATAAATTTATGAAGGATACCTTATCTCTTGTTAGAGTAATTATTGTTATAACAGCAGGGCGATTCTGGTGGAGATAAATGTTAACTGAAGATCACTTGGAGGGGATCAGGATCAACGCCGATTTCTCAAGAGCGCCTGGAATCTGGAAAATTGTTACAAACATATGATATACCTGTTATGACCGCCGATTGTGGCTCATTCAGCTGTGTATGAATAGAATCACCGAACTTGCATAAAAAAAAATCTAACTTCAAATGTGGCGGAGCGCTGATTCAGGAAAAGAAATTGGCGGACGAAAAAGGGGGACCAGTAATCCATGATCGGATTCGGTGATGAAACAGAGGAAGATTCGACAGAGTGAGGGTAGTTTAACTCCAATCCGGGTTCGATGGTGAGATTTTTGTTTTGTTATGATGCCATACAGAAAGGCTAGAGGTCGGAGGCGATATAAAAAAGAAACCAGCGTTTTGTTTTCGGAGTTAGTTTTAGAGATGGAGACAGTTGTGTAAAATTTAGGAGCTTCGTTGTTATTTAATGAATCAACAGATGTGTTGATATTGCTTTATTTTTCCTGTTTTGTTTGTTGTGACCTTAGATGCGAGAGGCGGGGTGTTGAACCAGCGTTATTCTAGTTTTTAGTATTTGTTTGCTGTTCGTTTTATTCATATGGCAATGTAATTTTAGAACTGGCGTTGTCCAATAATTATAGAAACAGAGGTATTGTGAATGTTGTTTCTTTGTTTTGGGCGTGACCTTTGATGGGTGTGTTAAAAGTCTGTGAGGTGTTGCGCATCGGTGTTTGCCCGAATGGGTTTCAGTTTGTTTGATTTAGGTGGTGGAGCGGTATCACTCAAGATGGTACCAATATTTTGTTGTAGGATGAATTTTAGTTTGGTTTAATTTATTTCCTTTGGTATGTAATACAAAATTTGGAGGCATATGCCCCCCGTAAATGAGATATATTCATGGCGTACATCGGCATTGAAAAGGAAGACAGTTTTAATTGAATGATATTCAATTACATTTTTGAGTATATGAAAACAAATAGAGGTTCTGTTTGATAACCGGCATTTCAGGTTAAAAGGATTGTTTTGTATGAAAACTCGAGTATGAAATTTGAAGCATAATTCATTGGTCAGAGTGCAGGTACATTATTTTTGGTATCAAAGCCAAAAGATCCAGGTGGTTGCAGCTAAGATGTCGCCAAGGCGAGGAATTGGTCGAGGAAGACCAGAACCAAATGCAGTCCTGATAAACAAAGTGCGAAGACTGCGTGAACGAATGGAGACAATGGAAACAGCCCAGAGAAGAGCACCAGATGTGAAAACTGAGAGTTCTTCAGAAGAGTCTGATGAAGAGGACGAAGCAGGAGAAGAAACTGAAACTGCCAAAGTCCTCAAGATGCTGGAAAAAGTTGGCAGCAAGCCCAAGATAGAAATTCCTATGTATGATGGGAGTTTAAATGCCGAGGAGCTCATGGATTGGATCAGATCCATAGATCAATATTTCGATTATGAAGAGGTTGAGGAGAACAAGAGGGTGAAGTTTGCAGTCACTAGACTGAAGGGCCATGCAGCCATCTGGTGGGACGAGTTACAGACATCAAGAATGCGAAAGGGGAAATCTAAGATCAAGCAGTGGGATAAAATGGTAAGCAACCTCAAAGCCAAGTTTTTACCTAAAGACTATCATTTGAACCTTTTTAAGCAGATGCAAAATTTGAAGCAGAAGGGAATGTCTGTTAAAGAATATACTGAAGAATTTTACAAGTTAAATATCAGAACAGGGCATGTAGAAGATGATTTGGAGAAAGTAGGCAGGTATATTAATGGGCTAAGGTATGAGATCCAAGATGAGATTAGCCTGTTGAGTTTGAAAACTGTTGAGGATGCCTATCAAGAAGCCTTGAAGGCAGAGGAAAAACTGTTGCGCAAACAAAACCAGAGAAACAAAGGTAAGAATCCAGCAAACGAAGGAAGGATACTTGAATCCAAAGTTCAACTCTCTCAGAATGAGGCAGGGAGTGCGAGCAATAGAGCACCACAAAGAGGAGATTTTGGCCATGGAAGGTTTGTGCCCAGAGGCAGAGGCCGAGGAAGAGATGTCCGGTGCTTTGCATGTGGGGAATGGGGACATGTACAATGGGATTGTCCTCATCAGAGATCAGCAAACCAGCGCAACGTGAATGTTGCAGAAGCCAAGGAGGAGATTCCTCAACCTGAAGCTAAAGAGGAACCACCAGAAGAGGGAGAGTCCCTATTACTGAAGAGGGTACTACTGGAAGGAGCTAAGGAAGCCAAAGAACCAGTTCAAAGAAGGACTTTATTCAGGACTGTATGCAAGTCCAAGGGTAAGTGTTGCAAATTGGTAATTGATAGCGGTAGTACTGACAATATTGTTTCTACAGAGATGGTGGATAAGCTGAAATTGGAAAGGACAGTACACCCCACTCCTTATAAAGTATCATGGCTCCAGAAAGGCCATCAAATTTTTGTGACCGAACAATGTAAAGTTGACTTTCAGATTGGTACTTATAAGGATGTCATTTTATGTGATGTAATGCCAATAGATGTATGCCACATATTGCTAGGGAGGCCCTGGCAGTTTGACCGAAATGCCATACATGATGGCAGAAGAAATACTTATACTTTGGAGAAAGATGGGAACAAGCATACACTACTGCCGTTGAAAGCTGAAGTTGATAAAGAAGCACTTGGAAACAACGTTACGTTGATGAATGAGAAGACCCTGTTGCAGGAAGATGAGAAGGGTAAGGAGATGCATCTTGCTGGTGTTGGCAAACCCAAGGTAATTTTAACTTCTACAAATTTAGAAGATTTACCTGAAGAAATTCAGAATTTCTTGAATGATTATGCTGATATTGTTGTGGATGAGTGGTTACCCATCAGGAGTATTAGTAACCATAATGATCTAATACCTGGAGTCAGTTTGCCGAATAAAGTAGCCTACAGGATAATGCAGGAAAATGTCGAAGCTCGAACACAAGTGAAGGAGTCGATGGATAAATGGCTAATCAGTGAAAGCCTTAATCCATGTGCTGTGCCAATAGCACTCAGTCCGAAGAAAGAAGTTGAATGGTGCATGACTCTAAATTCTCGAGCCTTATATAAAATCACCATCAGGGTGAAGAATGAAGATTTGAAGGAATATGCAGTCTCTAAAGAAGAGTTGAAATTGGATCCGAAGAAAATCCAATTAGATGTGAATTGGCTAACTCCTAGAAGCATATTTGAGGGAGATGTCAAAAGCAGATGGCGGGAATGCAGTAGCAAAGACAAGCAGCGAGCAGATGTGAGGAGGCGGAAAAAGAAATTCCAAACAGGTGATTTAGTTATGTATTGCCGAAAGGTACCTATACTAAAAGCCAGAAGAAGAACCATAAAGAGAAGCCATAACAAACGAAAGCCCAAAGCAGGAAAAAGGAAAAAGAAAGCGCTAAAGCGAACCAGGAGTCAGGCTCATTATCAGTATTTGACCAAGTGGAAAGAGGAACCAGTAGAGGATGTCAGCAGAGCTACAGAGAATGGAGATCAACTCCAAACAAATACAAGATCAGTTTTCTTCCACGGGAGTCTGATGCAGGAGCATCGGACCTGGCCAGCAATGTGGGAAATTGCCCACATGTTGTGGCTTGAAAACAAAATCGTATTTTATTTGCTGAGAGTCGAGTTCAGTTAGTTTGTTGTTGAATAGATTTAATCTCTGTATTTAGTATTGATTTGTTAGGTGTATCGTGATATGTCTGTTGGAATAAATTTATGAAGGATACCTTATCTCTTGTTAGAGTAATTATTGTTATAACAGCAGGGCGATTCTGGTGGAGATAAATGTTAACTGAAGATCGCTTGGAGCGGATCAGGATCAACGCCGATTTCTCAAGAGCGCCTGAAATCTGGCAAATTGTTACAAACATATGATATACCTGTTCTGACCACCGATTGTGGCTCATTCAGCTGCGTATGAACAGAATCACAGAACTTGCATAAAAAAAATCTAACTTCAAATGTGGCGGAGCGCTGATTCAAGAAAAGAAATTGGCGGAGGAAATAGGGGGACCAGTAATCCATGATCGGATTCGGTGATGAAACAGAGGAAGGTTCGACAGAGTGAGGGTAGTTTAACTCCAATCCAGGTTCGATGGTGCGATTTTTGTTTTGTTATGATGCCATACAGAAAGGCTAAAGGCCGGAGGCGATATAAAAAAGAAACCACCGTTTTGTTTTGGGAGTTAGTTTTAGAGATGGAGACAGTTGTGTAAAATTTAGTAGCTTCGTTGTTAATTAATGAATCAACAGATGTGTTGATATTGCTTTATTTTTCCTGTTTTGTTTAGTGTGACCTCAGATGCGAGAGGCAGGGTGTTGAACCAGCGTTATTCTGGTTTTTAGTATTTGTTTGCTGTTCGTTTTATTCATATGGCGATGTAATTTTAGAACTGGCGTTGTCCAATAATTATAGAAACAGAGGTATTGTGAATGTTGTTTCTTTGTTTTGGGCGTGACCTTTGATGGGTGTGTTAAAAGTCTGTGAGGTGTTGCGCATCGGTGTTTGCCCGAATGGGTTTCAGTTTGTTTGATTTAGGTGGTGGAGCGGTATCACTCAAGATGGTACCAATATTTTGTTGTAGGATGAATTTTAGTTTGGTTTAATTTATTTCCTTTGGTATGTAATACAAAATTTGTAGGCATATGCCCCCCGTAAATGAGATATATTCATGGCGTACATCGACATTGAAAAGGAAGACAGTTTTAATTGAATGATATTTAATCACATTTTTGAGTATATGAAAACAAACAGAGGTTCTGTTTGATAACCGGCATTTCAGGTTAAAAGGATTGTTTTGTATGAAAACTGGAGTATGAAATTTGAAGCATAATTCATTGGTCAGAGCGCAGGTACATTATCTTTGAAGATCGAGGAAAGTATGTTTTATAAAATTTATTGACACTCAACGCTGATGATATGCGTTGGCAGCAACCTTTATTTTAATTTTAATGTTTTCTCTCACTAATGGCTACTAAATTAGTGATTTTTTATTTATGTTTTATAAAATTTATGGGGACACACAAAGTTGATATGCATTGGTAGCCACTTTTATTTTAATGTTAATGTTTTCACTAACTAAGAATTACTAAATTAGTGATTTTTTATTTATTTTTATTGACTGAAATCTTTATTGAAATTTTAAATATTGGTTAATGGAAAAGTTAGATGTAAAAATAAAATTATAAATATTAATATATTTAAAATTTAATTATTAGTAATTTTGTGTATTTTATTAATTATTATTTAGAAAAAATATTTAAACAAAACAATATTTTAGAAAATGAAAAAAAAATAAAATGTTTATAATTTTATAAAAAATTATTTTTGAATATATTTTTTATAAAATATATTTTTTTGGTTTTTTTTTAAGATGCGTTTTACACTCTCGTTTGAGGAAGATGTGTGATTTCTTTTCTTTGCTCAACCTTGAGTTGACAAGTTCTTTTTAAAATGAAAATGAAATAGTTTTTAAATAAAAACAATCTCAAATATTATTAAAAACAAAAATGAATATATTTATGTGATTAGTTTTAATTAAAAGTCTTGAGTTGAAATATAGCCCTTTTAAAATTAAAATTAGATAGTTTTTAGATTAAAAACAATGTGAAATATTATTAAAAACAAAAATCAATATACTTATGTGATAAGTTTTAATTAAAAGCCTTATAAAATATCAATTATCTAATTTTCATTATGTTCATTATGTTTGTTGTTAAAAACAAAATTGACTATATCTATTTGGTTAGTTTTAATTAAAAGCAATGTAAAATATCAATAATCATATTGCTCGCTCAATTTGTTGTTGACATTACAACCTAGAAGATATAAAAAAATTTACTCTCTCTCAACCATAAATATTTAGATATTAATGTGGAATAACATAACTTATATCAACTTTTAAAAGTGATTATATATTTGTTGTTGACATTACAACCTAGAAGATATAAAAAAAAATAACTCTCTCTCAACCATAAATATTTAGATATTAATGTGGAATAACATAATTTATATCAACTTTTAAAAGTGATTATATATATATATATATATAATATATATATAGTTGACCATTAGAAAATGTATGTAATTGTCACTCATTTCTTTATCTTTTCATTTAATTAACAGCTTCTTTACATTCTAAGATAGGTATATGATAAAGGATTATGATAAAGCTAAGAGGATTTGTAATTAACATAAAATGACTAATTATTACCTTTTTCTATGCAAAAAATGAAGAAAATGGAAGATCGCCATTTCAGAGGAAAAGACAAGGCAAAACTAACTGTTGTCCCTTTGACAATGAACCGCATCTAGACGAGGCAATTGAGATTGGAGCGCATGGGCTAGGAAAAGGAAGAAGAACTGCCATATCAGCGCAAGAGGACGAAGAGATAATTGAAGAATAATGATATGGTGAATCCCTCAGGATCCTTTGATCCTGAGGGATCACTACCTTGAGAATATTTGTATTTTTGGTATTTCCGCTTGGCCACTATAAAAAGGGACAGTGCTGTAAGCCTTGGGAGGGTTGTTATTGTTGATTGATAGAACTTGTTGTACAATTTGAACTTTGATCATCGACTCTCTTTAAAGAGCGATCGTTGTAACTCTTTTTTTATGATTAATATATAAACTTCGTTGTTGTTCCATCTTTGATTCTGGAGTAATCGTAGCAGTGCGTCCCTGGTGGCTAAGGGCCTAGCCCTAGTGGATCACTTGCTTCCTATATTATTATTTTCCGATTACAAGTCATGTTTGGTTTGGTTTTCTTTCCTTGTTTCATTCAATAATATATTGTTCCTTGACATTTCGTTCACTGGCTATGTTATATTTAATTCGTATTTGAATAGTAAGATTATCATTTGCAATTGAAATGTTATGTTGTTCATTCTGAAATCATATCGCGTTGTTGTTCATTTACAGATTGGCATTACTATGTAACACTATTGATCATTTACAGATTGACATTACTGTTCATTTATAGAGTAGCATTGTTGTTCATTTACAGATTGGTATTGTTGTTCATTTAGCTACGGTTTACCTATAATTATGATTGCTATTCATTCAGATTACCGTTCCATTGCAACTGCAATTGATATTCCCTGATAATTGTGGTTAATATTTATTATGTTAAACTCAGATTAATGATTCCATCATTCTAGATTCACTGTGTGTTTACAATTTATTTAGCTCGTTGTTCAATATTTCGTAGACTTACTTAAGCTTTATGTTGCATTCTTGGTTTGTCGTTCAATTCATTTACTAGTTAAAGATTGTTGCCCAATTCCTTTAGATTACGATTGCTGCTTAATTCATTCCTCTAAGTTAAGATTTGTTGTTCGATCCTTTCAATAGATTAGTTCTTGTTCCTTTTTATGTTAATTTAATTGTCATTTCAAGTATTTTCTTTGGTGTGAACAGAATGTTCTGCAACTGTAGCGAACATTGACTATTGCTGTCTAGTTCCCAGATTGACGATCTTCTCTTTGGTTGACTGTCATTTGCATTAGTTTACAAAGGAAAGAGTTATCATTACTACATCCTTGATTGATGATCGCTATAGTTTCTTAAGTGAATGATTTAGTTACAAAGCATTTCAGTTTCTTGTCATTACATTTAGAGTTTGTTTCCAACATCTATTTACTTCTGTAAAAGCACTATACTACTAGCATTACTCTTGACAAGTGACCGCCTCAGACTGAGTACACTCTTGAGATAACAAATCGTACATAGATTGATAATTAATGTAGGGTAAATAGAGGTTAAAAATACCCTTTTTACTACTCAACATTTTGGCGTCGTTGCCGGGGAAGAGTGTAGCCATTTGTTTCTTTTGAGAGTAGTGTAAGTACCTGTAAGGAGAGAATTGGGTTTTAAAAACGGAAGGTAAGAACCTGCGTACGGAGCATGTAACAGACCTGCTCCCCCACCCACTTTCCTGTAGATTTGTTGTTATTTTGGGTAGAAATCAGCATTTGATTTGTGTACATGACTAAGTAGAAAAAGCTTGAAAAGAATCTTAAACCTCTACCCAAGCCTGATAAAGCTAAGGAGCTGGTGACCCTCGGTCGATCAACCTTTATAGATGAAATCCTTAAAAAAGTAGAATCTCAGCCTTCAACACAACCTAGAAAAGTTGCTTCTAAACAACCTACTAGTTCCCTTCAGGCCACAGAATCACCATCTGTAGCCTTTGCTGAGGTGCACAGTCAAACAAAGGAGTAATATTTTCAAGAAATTGAGAATTATAGCCAAAAATCATTACAAGAAGGGAACCTTAGTAATCTCCGTGAAGGAAGAGGAGAAACAGGGGAAACTGAAGAACCAAGATCTCCTCTTGGAATAGCTCAGCCATTAAGCAGCCCAAATAAGGGAAGTGCTGTAAAAATCATCCAAAACGAAGTTGAAGAACCTTAAGAGCTAAAATCCCCCTAGAAATTAGTTCAACAAGGAACTCTCATCATCCCAGACAAAGGAAGTGTCGTTAAGGCCATTCTTGTTAAGGCCCTTCCTCCTCCTTCTAACCAGCCTAGGAATACCCTCCTAGAAATCCCAAAAGGTTATTGGCACATATTTGACCAAATGGCCCAGAACTAGCAAACCCCCCAAACCTCCACACTGCAATATCTCATTGTAGACACTGCAGTTAATGCACCTATGAAGGCAATTCCTCTCCAACACATCCCTACATTCCATGGCCTAACATCAGAAGACCGAGACGCTTTTTTGTTTGAATTCAAAGTATTGTGTAGGGGGTACGACTATACTACCGATCCCAAAAAGCTGAAACTATTTCCCTCTACATTAAAAGGAGCTACTTTACGATGGTTTAGGGGGTTAGGTGGAGGTGTTATAAATGACTAGGATCAAATGAATGGTGCCTTACTGAAGAAATATCAGGATTATTGTAGGTATCGAGAGTTAAAGGATGAAATATTTCAGATGGTAGCTAGACCTAATGAGACATTAGAAGAATATGTTGAACGTTTTCAGTATAATCTTCAAAGATCTTCGTATGCATCATTACCCTTACCTGATAATGTATTAAAAACAACATTAATTAAAGGCATGAAGGAACGATGAATTGAAACACTAAATATTATGGGAAAAGGAGACATCTATCAAGAATATTTTGCTAACATCATTGATTTATGTATCAGGAGTTCGCGACGCAGCACAAGGCTAAAACCAGCGAAACATGACAGGTTCACAAGGGACAACAAGATCTCTGGAGGAGTAACTCGCGCAGAAATTGGAAATTTACTAGAGAATTTCAAAAGTGATATATTGGGGACTCTGACAATGCAGCTCGATATTATGCAAGCGAAACATAAACAAGCAGAAGAAGAGCAAAATCTGGCAATATTCTACCCCAGATGCAGAAAGAAACACAACCACAAAGAGTGCCCACTAGATGCAGTTCAAGTCTGTGCTATTTGTACAAAAGGTCACTCTACGAAGAACTACCCCTTACTTTTTGGTTTAAAAGCAGTATACAAAGAAGCGGAAGAAGAACCAGAACCGGTGTACCTACTTAATTAGCGCCGTCAACGGCAGCCATGACAATCAGGTATGTTCCCCAATCCATATTATTCTTTCCAACCTCCACAATATCATGCTCAGCAATATAATACAATGTGGCAAAATCAACCTCCCTTCTCAAACTGGTCACAACAACCATTTCCTTCATCATCACCATGGCTGAATCAAGCAAACTAGTCTAATTGGCCAAATTTTCCCTACGCTCCACCATATTGGCTAAACAATGCATATCCAACACAATGGTCCCCTCCCACTTCGCAGAGTCAAACCTGGCAGACAAACTAGCGAAGACCGATGAATCAACCAGTAGGAACCATTCCACTCCCTCAACCTACACTGCTAGCACTACAACAAAATCCCTAGTCCAACTTAAGACCTCAACTTTGAGCCCAACCCAACCTAAACCCAAATAACGGACTGGTTCAATCCATTCAAATAATTGAAACACCAAAACTAGAAACCGATCTAAGGGAGTGCAACGACCTTCAATTAAGGTCTGTGCGCATTATAGAAACCGAGGGAGATAAAAATGTTCAAGTTGAAAATCAGTTACCACAGAACAAACATTACAAGAAGAAGATGTGGTCAGACAACAGATTCATGAACAAGCAACCACATTTTCTCCCCCATTCCTAGAATGATTAATCATACCACGCCCTATAGAACATCCTGACTTTGATATTTTAGGAGAACTAAAGAATTTGTACATTGAAATCCCACTCCTTCAAGCTATCCGAGATATCCCAATATATGCAAAGACCATCAAAGAGCTATGTATTAAAAAACCAAGGAGGAGAATAACAAATAACCCAACAGTCCAAGTAGTTGGCACCCTATCTAATCTGTTATTAGGAAGAGAAGCACCTATCAAATATGAAGACCCAGGAAAACCAATAGTGATAGTGCAAATCAATGGACAAACCTTTTCAAATGCCTTAGTTGATTTAGGGGTTGCAATTAGTATTTTAACAACCACCACTTGTCAAAAACTGGGCATTACATCAGTAGAACCAACCTCCACCTTATTAGAACTGGCTAACTGATCAGTAGTTAGGCCAGAAGGGACAATACATAATGTCATGGTATCCAATGATTCCTGGGAATATCCTGCTGACTTTTTGATAATAAACTCTAAAAATCGACTCGATGGACATCCGTTAATTTTAGGCAGACCTTGGCTTGCGACAGCTGATGCTTACATTGGCTGGCGACAAGGAAATATGACCATAACTAGTGGGAGTAATATCAAGAATCTAGCCCTATACCCTCCAGCCCAACCAAGTGTAACAATAATAAAAACCAACAAACATCCTGTATCATACATCACAGAAAACATTAGATCCCCATTAACAAAAGAATATGCCCTCAATTTTAAAGATCAAACAGAGGCTGATGTTATTAACAACTTCATTAAGCAAGCTGAATATAGATCCCATGTACAATGTCACATGATAGAGGCAGCATTTGACAATGAAATAGAAGAAGATCCTCTCAAAGACACTCATGATCAAACAATACCCACTACCTCAGTTTCAAACAACAAAACTATAGAGATTGAGCTAGGAAAAACCCTGAACATCAATAATAACCTGACTCCTGAACAAGAAGAAAAGCTGGTCCAACTACTGAGAAAATACAAGGAAGCTTTTGTATGGGATTATCTGGACATGAAGGGAATCGATCCTCAACTATGTATGCACCACATTTATACAGAAAATAATGCAAGACCTGTTCACCAACTCCAACGAAGACTTAACCCTCACCTGAAAGACATTGTGAAAGCTGAATTACAAAAAATTTTGGATGTAAACTTTATTTATCCGATCTCCGATAGCAAGTGGGTCTCTCCGCTAGTAGTGGTGCCAAAGAAGAATGGAAAGTGGAGGATTTGTGTAGATTATAGAGAATTAAACAAAGCAACCCAGAAAGACCACTTTCCCCTTCCATTCATTGATCATGTATTAGATACATTAGTAGGGAAGAAATTATTTTCTTTCTTGGATGGCTTCACTGGATATAATCAAATTCATATTGCCCCTGAAGACCAGGACAAAACTACTTTTACCTGTCCTTGGGGAATGTTTGCCTACAGAGTCCTACCTTTTGGCCTATGCAATGCCCTTGCCACATTTCAAAGGGCCACCCTCAGCATCTTTTCAGATTTAATAAATGAAGGGCTCGAAGTATACATGGATGATTTCACACCATAAGGAGATGATTTTGACCCAGCACTAGATAAATTAGAAAAGGGGTTGCAATGATGTATCGCCACTAGGCTTTGCTTGAGCCATGAAAAGTGTCATATGATGATGACTGAAGGACTCATCCTAGGTCATTATATCTCAACGGCTGGAATACAGGTAGATCTGGCCAAAATTCAAATAATTTTGTTAATACCTACTCCTACCACACAGACAGAGGTATGCAGTTTTCTTGGATTTTCTGGTTATTATAGGAGATTTATAGAACATTTTTCTCAAATAGCTACACCTCTATATGTAGTAACAGGAAATTTTTATTTTTTTTGGACAGACAAATGTGACCGTGGTTTTGAGGATCTGAAAAAGCTTGTGTTAACAGCCCCAGTGCTCAGAGGTCCAAATTAGGACCTGCCATTTCAAATTTCATCAGATGCTTCAAACACAGCTATTGGAGCAGTCATTGGGCAGGAAGAAGACAAAAAACCATACGTAATCTATTATATTAGCAAGAATTCGTCTCCTGCTGAGCTAAACTATACTATTACTGAAAAAGAATTTTTAGCTATAATACATGTTGTAAACAAATTTAGGCATTATATCACTGAATATCCTGTTGTTTTATATACAAATCACTATGCCATAAAATATTTAGAAAATAAACCTATTACAAATGGTAGAGTAACAAGATGGTTGATTTTATTGTAGGAATTTTACATCACACTAAAAGGACGACTTGGGAAAGAGAATCATGTAGCTGATTTTCTCTCACGGATGCCGAAGCCAGTGGACACAATAATAGTCGAAGATCAATTTCCAGATGAACATTTATTTGTTGTCACTGTCAAGAGGCCTTGGTATGCTAATGTTGCAAATTATTTAACAGTAGGCAAATTGCCAAAGCATCTGACCCCTAATGAATGAAAACAAATTGTGCAACGTAGTACCCGATTTTCTTGGATTAGGGGCTACCTATTTCATACAGGGGCAGATATGCACATCAGAAGATGTGTCCATGAAGATGAAATATTTGACATTCTAAAAGCCTGTCACGACGGACCATGTGGCGGACATTTCGCAAATCGAAGAACTGGTCACAAATTTCTGCAAACAGGGTATTATTGGCCCACAATATTGAAAGACGTGAAGAAATTTGTTCAGGCCTATGACAATTGTCAAAGAGCAAGACGCCTTGGATAGTCTGACGAAATGCTTTTGAACCCACAACTAGTAATCGAACCATTTGAGCATTGGGCGTTCGATTTTGTTGGTCCGATCAACCCATCATCAAACCAGAAAACATGTATTCTGGTAGCAACTGAGTATGTGACCAAATGGGTTAAAGCAGAGGCACTTCCAAGAGCTAGAGAGGACTCTGTCATTCATTTCCTGTTCCAAATATTTGTGCAATATGGCCTTCCAAGAGACATAATCACGGACAGAGGACCATAGTTTGCAGGTAATAAAATTGCTGCAACATTAAAAAACTATCACATTCAGCACAAGATTACCACTCCGTATCACCCACAGGAAAATGGCCAAGTAGAGAGCATGAATAAAGTCATAAAGAAAATATTAACAAAAACCATTGCGTCACACAGACGCGATTGGGATACAAGATTGTTAGAAGCCTTGTGGGAATACCGAACAACATGGAGAAACACCACCGGTTATTCACCATATCAGCTAGTATTTGGAAAGGAACCCATCTTTCCAATAGAGTTCGAAATACAAACACTAAGAACAACACAGGAGGTCAGTCTAGATTTAAATGAGGCACAGACTAATAGACTACAAAAAATCAACGAGCTAGATGAAATTAGGCTCTCATCTCTTCAATATACTGCATTAACCCAACAACAGAGAGAAAAATGGCATGACACCCTAATCAAGAAGAAAATCTTACACGAAGAAGATTGGGCACTCCTATACGGTTCCAGGTTTCAGGATTTTCCGGGAAAACTTCAGACTCGCTGGCTTGGACTATATGAAATCTGGAAGGTGCATGAAAATGGCACTATTACTTTGAATACTTTTGACGGATTTGGACATACCTTTAAAGCAAATGGCCTTCGAGTTCAACTGTACCATAAACCGCTTACTTTGGAATCCTTCTACCAGCAACTCTGGGAAGATTCTGACCTGTAGATTCTGGCTGCGGAAGAAAATTCTTCCTCGCCTTTGGTTCACTAAGTAATTTAATTTATTTTAAATTTTGTACATAACTTTTATGTTCTGTTTGTGTAAATTACTTTTTGTATAGATTTCTACATTTCTGCAATTTTTTTTACATTTTGTTGTTCCTTTCCGAAGGAACAACACTTTCACCGTTTCGCTATTCCTTTTTGAAGGAACAACACTTTTGCATTCTGTTTTTCCAAAGGAACAACATTTTTGTTTTTTGTTGTTCCTTTCCGAAGGAACAACACTTTTGCATTTTGTTGTTCCTTTCCAAAGGAATAGCATTTGTATCGTTTTCTTGTTTGTTTTCGAAGGAACAACACTTTTGAATTTTGTTGTTCCTTTCGGAAGGAACAACATTTTCGCCGTTTTGTTGTTCCTTTTCGAAGGAACAACACTTTTGCATTTTTCTATTCCTTTATGAAGAAATGGCATTTTCGTCGTTTTGTTGTTCCTTTCCGAAGGAACAACACTTTTGCATTTTTTTGTTCCTTTCCGAAGGAACAACATTTTCACCATTTTGTTGTTCCTTTCGGAAGGAACAACACTTTCGCATGTTGTTGTTCCTTTCTGAAGGAACAGAATTTCCACCTTTTTGTTGTTCCTTTTCGAAGGAACAACACTTTCACGTTTTTGTTGTTCCTTGCCGAAGCAACAACACTTCCGCATTTTTGTTGTTCCTTTCCAGAGGAACAACACTTTTTTTTTTGGTTCCTCTCTGAAGGAACAACACATACATTTTTCATTGTTCCTTTCCGAAGGAATAGCGCTTTCATTTTCTGTTGTTCCTTTTCGAAGGAACAACACTTTTGTTTTTCGTTGTTCCTTTCCGAAGGAACAACACTTTCATTTTCTGCTGTTCCCTTCCAAAGAAACAACACTTTCGTTTTTCGCTATTCCTTTCTAATGAAACAACGTTTCTGCATTTTTGTTTCGCACTTGCTTTATTTGTTGTTCCGATTAAGGAACAACTATTGTTCCTCTTAAGGAACAACTGTTTTTCCTCTTAAGGAACAACAGTTTCGAGTATGTTTTTTTCCTTTTGCTTGTTGTTCCTCTTAAAGGAACTACGGTTTTTGTGTGCCAATATTCTTTTGTTGTCTCTCTAAAGAAACAAAAAGTATTCCATCTAAAGAACATCACTTTTTGAGTGCATTTTTCTTCTTTTTGTGTGTATGCGTGTTTCACCATTTAGAGAATTTTGTGAGTGATGGTTATTTAAGGCACATCTATACATTTATGCAAGAATACAAAAACTAGAGGATACTAAAATCAGGAAATCAAAGAAAAATCATTATCTTTTAAGAAATTGCTTTTAATTGATAAGAGAAAAGAGGAAAGGCCACAATTATTTACATCACTTTGCTGTCTTTATTTTCACTGACACCAATTTTATTGATTATTTTTATCATGATGGTTCTTTCTAAATCCTCACAATTCTCTTTGATCATTATTATTGAATAAGAATAATGGCATATTTTCCTCTATTTTGATGTCTATAATTCTTCCACCATCCCTACTCTTAAGGAGTGTTGAGCCACCCTCTATATATAAATAGGAAAGTGCTATATAAGAGAAAATAAGAAAAAAAATAAAAGATACATATCTATATGATTACTAACATGATTTGTCAGATGAAGGATAAGGGGTCTCATCAAGAGCCTGCCTACCATGATCATAAGGAAGAAAGTGAAGTGGCATTCCCATTATGGCCACCACACCAGGGATATGATCCAAGAGGCACATCAGAAAAATAAAAAATCCTTGGAACAAGAGGTCTCATCATGAGCTGGCCTATCCACCTTTCACTCCTTCCTGGTGAATGGCATTGTGATTCATCTGGTTACCAAGCCAGCACAATGGCGTCCATTCTGACATCGCACAACACTTTCCTAGGCATACAAAAAGGATTATGGTTCCAAGGGTGAAATAAGCAACTCTGTCAAGGTTATGGACACCTGTGGGCAACAGAGCTTTGTTGATGGTATTGAAGTCATATTTTTCATACACCAATAGTTATTATGAACCCTTCTTCTTATATCTTTATAGTGATTTCAAATGAGATTATGTCATATAACCCTTTTGAACCTTTGATACATTAAAATCATTTACAAATCAATCATGATGGTTAAAGTGGATAATGACAGCATAAGAACTTTTATTCACGTCAGCTGTCCTATCCTCTATTTTTCACATCATATCACGACATTACCATATTTATTAGTTATTTCCATCATAAGCCTCGATTTCGGTAATCCGCTCATTTTTGTAAACATGTCATATATCTATACGTTGTTCCTTTATTTCATTGTACAATTGTAGTTCAACATGCTTCTCCTTTATTTGATGATCGAGGACAGCCTATCACATTTTAGGGGGGCGCGGGTGATCCCCATAATTCACTGGCATACATGCCAGCTCATTATTTGGAGGTATTATGACTTCACCAAAACTTGGGAATAGCAAGTCTAACGGTATTGTGTTTCCCAATATGCATGGCTTGCTATTCCAACGCCATTTCTTTGTTTTGCTCTGCAAAAATTAGAAGTGAGTTAAACTCTGAACAGCTTGTTGTTCCATCATCTTCTCTGTGTTTCTTTTAACAGTGAGCTAAAAGTTTGAACAACTTGTTGTTCCATAATCATCTCTGTGTTTTTACAGTGTTCTAAACAAGATGGGAGGAAGATCAATTCATAGTGAGCCACAGGTGTTAATAGTCTCTGACATTGCACGTGAAATCTTAGCAAGGGTAGGATGGATAACCTACCTTAACCATCTACAGAAATCTAACGAGACAGTGGCAATTGAATTTCTACAGAATTTGCATGAAAATCATTCCATGGTGAGAGGGAGACAAATAGCAGTAACAGATTACATAATTACTGAAGTTTCGAGACTGCCAGCCATTGGACCTGTATGGACTCTAAAAAAGGTGAGACTGCAAGATGCCATAACCATCTTCTGGGATGAATGGCAGAACCTTATTGTCAAAGGAAAATGGGTCCTTCTAGCAACCCTGGGAGAGCCTTGGGCAAAATTGGGAAGAATTATCCAAAGCTACATCACTTGCGATGGCAGAAAAGACGTGGTAAGACCATGCCATCTCAAACTCCTAGTTGTGTTAAAGCAAAAATGTGCTGTGAATTTGCATGCATTCTTAAATTTTTTATTACATGATCTTTCTCGAAGCATAAGAAAATCTCGCCATGTAGAATCAGTAGTAAGCCATCATGGTTTAATTCGATTGATAGATAGTTACAGTCTTTCACAACAATAGAGTAGTTGGGAAGAATTGATTTTCTCGATAGATGGGGGACTGGCCTTGCCAGCCCCAAAACAAAAACACATTGCTAGCACATCAATTAGACCATCAAAACGGAGACAATCTGTCAGATTGGCAAGAAGCAGAGGAATGCTGGGAAATTCTCAGGGAAACAGTAGCCAACCTATATAAATACATGATTGAGAAGACGAGCAACCCCCACAACTTGAAGGTGGGGAAAATGAAGAAGAATTAGAGGAAAATGAAGAAGAAGGAAACTGAGCAATCTGGCCAGGAAGAAGGGGAGGAAGCAGAACAACGCAGTGAAAGTCCACTACAAAACCCTATGCAAGAAGATGAATTGGTCCAAATTTTGGCCAATATGGGTAAGTATGTCCAACCTCACAGCCCACTCAACCCCCATATCGAAGAAGGGTCGCAGGAACACTCTGCCCATGATAAGAGCGCATTCGAGGAGATGTGTGACAAGGAGAAAGAAGAAGAACAGTCCCATGAACACTTTGCTCATGATAAGAGTGTATCTGAGGAGATGGGTGATGAGGAGGAGGAAGAAGAACATTCTCAGGAATACTCTGTTCCTAGTGAGAATACAACTGAAGAATTGCATGATGAAGAAGAAGTAGAAGAAGAACTACCCAGGAGACAATAGAACAAACCAGGGTTTCTACCCCTGAAAAACCTTATCAACAAAACACTGAAGAAGTGTTCCCAAAAGGAAACATGGAAATTGGCCAAGGCAAGGGTACACTCCATGAAACACAAAGCCCAAGCCTGAGAAAAGAGACAATTGTTCCTTCTAAGAAAACAAATGAAATTAAAATGTTGCGAAAGGAACAACAGAGATTTCTTAATGTAATTAAACAACTTCGACAGCAAATAAGTGTCTTAAAAATGGGGAAGAACTCAAAAAGAACCCCCAGGGTAAAGCATGCAGCCACCCGGGAAAAACCCCATAAGAAAAAGACCAAGAGGACTCAAGTCAAACCCGTTATTATTCAGGATAGCAAGGAAAATCATGTGGTTGTTACAGATGCAGAAGCACAAACAGAAAATGCACTAGTCTGTGATAAGGAAGCCCAGACAGAGGCACTATCCTCTAGCATCACAACCAACCGAACAATGCGTGAGAAGGAAACACTGACTGTAAAACCCAGATGCCACAATAAGTAGATCCAAGTAGATCTCCAGCCCAAAAATGTCATGATGGATAATGACCCAAGGTTAGTAACTCTGCAAAAAACTTTGGCACAAGCCCAACAAATAATAGAAAAACTCACAGAGGAAACTGTTTCTCAAGAGAAATATCAGAAGTTACAATAGTAGCTAAAGAACATCAATGCATTGGAAAGCTAGGCCATCGATGGATGGGAAAGGGCAGAGGAAAAAGTAAAAAAGGTAACCCATAGACTAGAAACAATTATGAATCAAAAGGATACCTTATGTTCTCTGTATACTGGTGTTCTAGCGTGCAGGGCACCCGCCAAAAACTATGCTTTGTTTTTGATGGAAAGATATTTACAATTGAAAATTAAGGCTATCAAGGCAGGAGTGCCTATAGAGATAAAAACCATTAATGATTTCATAGATTGTTGTAAGCATTACAAGGTGAAAGTTCAATGATTGTTATGTGAATTTTATTTGCACAATCTTGTGTTAAATGGAGAAACAGAAAAGAACCCTAGCCCTCTTGTGGGTGATATCCAGCTTCAGTCATTTATTTATTTTTCTATTAATCAGATAAAGTGGCTTAAAGCCTACAATATCTTCCAGAGATAGGAGAATGGGTTAGATCTGTGGGTAAGGGGTAAACCTAAAAACCCATTACAATTATGGAATAAACATAGGAGCTTAATGAGAACTCAGGGTGTGATCCAAACATTGGGACCTATTCACACAACAGTCATCCAGCAAGGGGTAGAATACTTCCTAACCATCAAAGACCTTGCCATAGCAGTAGCCAAATTCCAATACCAGACTTCTAATCGGAATATCCAAAATAGAAAGCCATTCAATTATGAGAATTTTAAGCTAGCTGATGACCGCTTGGTTATCTATGGTGACCTCATCTTGAGAGAAGGCCCATCTTGGTTAGGTTTTAGGTTTCAAAGTCCAATCATCTGGTATCTTGCACCAGGATATAGAGCCTTATATGAGCTACGTGAAGGTCAGACAGGGCATATTTTTGAAGTCTTAGCTAGAAATCATGGTTTTAGACCACTGACTGAAAATCCTTCTCCATCCTATTCCCTAACTGCCTTCCATGTCAATTACAATGTTTTCATGAGGGCATGAAAAAGGGTAAGCAGGGGGGTGTGTTGAGCATTAGAAAAGGTATGTAATTGCCACTCATTTCTTTATCTTTTCCTTTAATTCATAACTTCTTTACATTCTAAGATAATTATATGATAAAGGATTATGATAAAGCTAAAAGGATTTGTGATTAACATAAAATGACTAATTATTACCTTTTCCTATGCAGAAAATGAAGAAAATGGAAGATCGCCATTTCAGAGGAAAAGACAAGGCAAAACCAATTGTTGTCCCTTTGATAGGGAATTGCATCTAGACGAGGCAATCGAGATCGGGGCACATGGGCCAGGAAAAGGAAGAAGAAATGCCATATTAGTGCAAGAGGATGAAGAGATAATTGAAGAATAATGATATGGAGAATCCCTCAGGAGGATCCTGAGGGATCACTACCTTTAGAATATCTGTATTTTTGGTATTTCTGCTTGGTCACTATAAAAAGGGATAGCGCTGCAAGCCTTGGGAGGGTTGTTATTGTTGATTGATAAAACTTGTTGTGCAATTTGAACTTTGATCATCGAATCTCTTTAAAGAGCGATCATTGTATCTCTATTTTTATGATTTATATATAAACTCTGTTATTGTTCTGTCTTTGATTCTGGAGTAACCGCAGCAGTGCATCCCTAGTGGCTAAGGCCCCAACCCTAGTGGATCACTTGCTTCCTGTATCATTATTTTCCGATTACAAGTCGTGTGTGGTTTGGTTTTCTTTCCTTGCTTCATTCATTAATCTGCTATTCCTTAACATTTCATTCACTGGCTCTGTTATATTTAATTTGTATTTGAATAGTAAGACTATCATTTGCAACTGAAATGTTATGTTGTTCATTCTGAAATCATATCGCATTGTTGTTCATTTATAGATTGGCATTACTGTGTAACATTGTTGTTCATTTACAGATTGACATTACTGTTCGTTTATAGAGTAACATTGTTGTTCATTTACAGATTCGTATTGTTGTTCATTTAACTATGGTTTACCTATAATTGTGATTGTTGTTCATTCATATTATCGTTCCATTGAAACTGCAATTGCTATTCCCTGATAACTGTGGTTAATATTTATTATGCTAAACTCAGATTACTGATTCCATTATTCTAGATTCATTGTGTGTTTACAATTGATTTAGCTCACTGTTCAATATTTTGTAGACTTACTTAAGCTTGTCGTTCCATTCTTGGTTTGTTGTTCAATTCATTTACTAGTTAAAGATTGCTGCTCAATTCCTTTAGATTATGATTGCTGCTTAATTCATTCTTGTAAGTTAAGCTTTGTTGTTCGATCTTTTCAATAGATTAGTTTTTGTTCCTTTTTATGTTAATTGAATTTTCATTTCAAGTATTTGCTTTGGTGTGAACAGAGCGATCTGCAACTGTAGCGAACTTTGACTATTGCTGTCTAGTTCCCAGATTGAAGATCTTCTCTTTGGTTGACTGTCATTTGCATCAGTTTACAAAGGAAAGAGTTATCATTACTGCATCCTTGATTGATGATCGTTGTAGCTTCTTAAGTGAATGATTTAGTTACAAAGCATTTCAGTTTCTTGTCATTACATTTAGAGTTTGTTTCCAGCATTTATTTACTTCTTTAAAAGCACTATACTACTAGCATTACTCTTGACAAGTGACCGCCTCAGATTGAGTACACTCTTGAGATAACAAATCATACTTGGATTGATAATTGATGTAGGGTAAATAGAGTTTAAAAATACCCTTTCTACTGCTCAACACACACACACACACACACACACACACACACACACACATATAATTCTTATATTCTTTAAAAATATTTCAATATAGGTAAAATATCTATATTAACTAGTTTATTTCAATATCTAATTCAATTTTTTATATTTTTATTTTGTAAATGTGTGCATAGAGATTCATTAATCAAAAGGAGTTTAGAATACCACCCTGAAGGCCATATTTTTACACAGAGACCAAAACCAAATTGTAAGGAGACACCTAGGTAAACAGAGTAACAAAAACAAAAGTATCGCCCAACTTGGGGCTAGTTTCCATATTTACTTTTTTTGCTTTACTTTTTAGTTAATTTTACCCACCCATTCACCGAGGGAGTAAGCAAAACTTGTTGAAGAATTCCTTGAGAAGCTACTATTTTGTCCTTATCATATTCAAAGGAAAATAATTCACGGGCTCACTTTACCGCTCCCAACAAATAGTAGTACTGTCTATTTCTTTGCAAAGTGTTAAACTTTTATTCTAGTTACTCTCCTTGTAGTCCTCATTCGAAGAGAGCATTTCATCATTTGATTCACTGTCCTCCTGATCTGAAGACGAGGAGTCATCTTCCTCCATAAGGGGTGGGTTGCATGACTTCCAAGCCTTAGATTTAGTCTTCTATTTTACTGGCTTTTGAGTGAAAGAGTTATGTAGGTGTCATGTTTAATGGTAGAGGCAACAACGATAAGTCGTGTTCTTATAGTCCAAGAGCTAGATCTAATGGAAATCACCTATTTTTAGGTTGATTTTGTTAGGAAAGCCTTTACTAATGTCGAGTTCTACATAGATCCTACCGTAAGTATAAATTCCACTGTGGCCTTGCATAAGATATGTGGCTAGGAAGCGACCCATGGTGTTTCTAATGCTTGTAATCACTGAATCATGATATAAATGCGCCAACAAGTTTGGAAGTCGGACCTACATTGAAATCTCTATGATTACTGTCATAGAGGGTTCAATGTCTAGGAACCAAGGGGTCACGAAATGTCCCCCTTTCCCTAGAACCATGGGCCCTTAGATAGAGCACTATGATAATCTTCCCGACGGGAAAACACAACTATGAAGGAGCCCTTAGAATAGAAGAGAACCTTGCAAGATCTAGTCCAATTAGACAATATCCATTTGTAAAGATATGTTGTTTGAGGCCATAACCCAGTGAAGTGGTAGATCAGGACATTCTCTGCCATTAGCTTGTGAAGGTCTTCTAGATATGGATGGAAAATGTTAACAAATGGAATAGCCTTCGATTTTTCCATGATAAATGGACTAGGTACATTGTGGGAACCTCATCCTCATCCTCCAATCAGGGTTACTTCAAAACCTCTGTTCTGCTCCCTAATCATCGATCTAGTTTACGACGAAGGACTGGTTAAGTCTGGTTGTGGAGATAGGGCTTACTAGGCCCTGACTCAATAGGGTTAGATAATATATTTTTCTCTTTCTTTTTTTGTAATATGGTCAAATTGTCTTAATTATCAAGCACGGTCACACAGTTGACTATAGTTTCCTTTGAAGCAAGTCTAAACAAAATGTAACCAGACATTTGTTTAAGTTATGTGAAGCTTTTATCAATTCTCCTAATTTTATGTATGATACTGTAATTTAAAATTGGGCCTTTTACCATGGTCAGGATTAATGCATGTTGTTTACTCGCATAGTTTTATATCTTGAATATAAGTCATTATATAGGAAGGTTTTGGCCTAGAATCAATATTTGTGGTTTACTATAATTTTGTTCTCATATATGCTTTACTAATGTTAGTTTCCAGTATTGTGTTTGTCTCCACATGCGTGGTGCATGCAAATGTATTTAATCTATTTTTTGTATACAATCATTACCTGCAAGTACATGTATATTATTTTGTTTTATATATATTTAATCATTGCTAGGTCTAGAGCTCTATCTGGCCCCTTGTATTTAAGCCAATGAAGATGGCACAATGATTTTAATTACTACATGCTTTTTTTTAACTTTTCCCTTTCCTCGGTGGCTAAAAATTATTGATGCCTGACTGAGAAAACGTCCTGGGTATTTTGAGACTAGTCTCTTGACCCTTAAGGTATTTGGTTAGGTTACTTAGAATCTAGGTTTCCTAGGTGGAGCTCTGGATCGTCACCTCCTGCTAACCGGGTTCCCCTTGAATCTTTGTTATGAATCTTCTGTGAAGGTTACGAAGTATACTAGTTTTCTTTTTTGTCTCTCTATTTTTTTTTTAAATAAGTACTTTATCACTCGACATTTTTACTAAACATGACCACATTACATACATCACATAGTAATTATTTCATTCACAGGATCATGATACACAATAATTATTCTTTCCACACGCATTTATCAACATTGGCTATAATAAAGAAAGACCAACTATTAACTGCTACACAACCTGTAATCCAAGAATAAAATTAAACCAAAACTAACACTATTGCACAGAGTTCACTTTTAATATATACAAAACTCGCAAGAAACTTTTTTTTGTCTATCTTGACTAGTTGTTTAGCACCTAAGAAGACCAAGCCGCCCAACCACGGGTCTGGCAATGACATCCAGAATCTCCCCCCAGCTTCCTTGCTCTAGACAGTTACAGTATTCAACTTCTGAGTTAATCCATTTTGAACCTCAAGACTTACTAGTCCAACTCAGAATTACCCATTCTCAAGGTTTCTTTTTCGAGGGTTCCAATGGCTTAGTGTCCAGTTCAAAAACACCTCAAACCTAGCAGAACTATGTCCCCTTTTTAAAAATTCTACATTGATTCTATTCCCCAAGTTTTTCACTTCTTCGTTCTCTCAATCCTCTAGCTAACTTTTAGCCATCCCCCAGATTCCCCCACCGAGATCAGGTTTCCCTTCTTTTCCCTTTCTCTAGGAAGAGAGCAAGTGATAACTATTTCCAACCTTTTGGACATTTGGAGTTTGTTACCCTTGGTCTCTTTTAATATTTTTCAAATACACCTTTTTGTATTTGTAATTAGCAAAGTTTATTAAAAAGTTCCACTAGGTTCTTCCACTGAGCCACAAGTTCCAACCAACATATGAAAATCAAAAGTACTAAGATAATTAAAATAAAAGTAACCATAGTAACTTATGTATCATGGGGTGTTACATATGAAGAGACACACTAGTTACATTCTTCAACACCATTGATAGAAGACTTCAAGTTTTTCTACCTTTATGGTTTATGGTCTTCCTTAAACCACCACTAATAGAACACTTTGAATTTTGCTACCCCATTTAGTTTGTGGTCTTCCTTAAACCACTAGATTTAATGTTCGTGTCTAGCCATTGGTTTTTATTTACCTTCATATTTTAGCTCTCTTCTTGGACTCACATACACTTCTTAAAATTCGTGAATGTTGGAAGCATAATCCTTAGGGGATTATGTAAATTGTAATATTCACTTGTGTGAAAATAAAAAAGCCACAAGTGAACATGAAGAGTTATGAGAAGTCCAAGAGACCTCTTGGAATATGAAACCAAGTGACAAAATCTTTTGTATTTATGTGTATCATATGAATAATATTTGAATGTCATGTTTATCTGAACTTTCAAAAGGGAGAGATACAAACATGAAAATGGAACCATCCATGAAGGATCAAGTCAATGAGAAAAGAAAAAAAGTGTACGCCTTCTAAAATGTGATAATAAAGAGAGGGAGATGGTTACATGATAATTTCGATGTATTCATTAGTGAAGATATAATAAATTGATTTCAATTTTAACATTATTTTTAAAATTTTATGTAGATCATAATGAAATTTCTTAAAATGGAGGAAGAAAGAGTTTAAATTAAATTTTAAAAAATTCATATAATCAATTGAACTTTGAAATTTCCTTTGGTCTAGCTCAAATGGTGGAAATGATAATTTTTTATGATCTCTGTCAAGTTCATATCTTAATTATGACATGACTAAGATTTATGATGATCCCATAAATTAAGAACTTAAAATATTAATAATTAAAACATTAAAAGAAAAAGAATTATTGGAATTGTAAAGATTAGTTGTTGAGATAAAGGATAAATTCTTAGGATCTCTATCCAAATTCAAATCTTATTTATGATATATGATGTCTCGTTAAGTTAAACAATTAAGATGTTGAGAGTTAAAAACATTAATTTTTTTTTTTTATTAAATTTGCAAGTATCAATGGTTGAGATGCCTAATTAGATTTAATTGCAAATTTCACCAAAAATTATACAGTTAAATATTGATATTAATTTGTTGAAAAAAAAAAGTTAAAATATTCATTAAACTAAATATTTAAATTTAACATAAACACGCATATATTTTAATTCTTCTTATTTTCAAAAACTTGTTTGATATCTTAATCATTCCTCACAATCAATAACCTAATATATATTAGATACATTTACATATTAAAATTCTTAAAAAATCAAATATATATCCTATGAGATCCAAAATATGTAAAAAAGTAAAAAAAAATATTTTAATTCTTCTTTTTCAAAAACTTGTTTGATATCTTAACCATTCCTCACAATCAATAAACTAATATATATTAGATACATTTACATATTAATATTTTTAAAAATTCAACCTAATTTAAACTTGTTATGATTTGAATTTTTCTTAATTATTTTATTCAAAATTCAATTAAAATATTCATAAATTAGTTTGGAATTGTAAAATAATAATTAAATTACACAATATAAAAATGATATAATTTTAAAAATATTCAATATATTTATATTTTCAAAAATATAATTTCATTAAATTATATATACAAAACTTCAAATCAATTTCTTTTAAAAAAAAATGCAAAGATTTTATTTTTTAAATTTATAAAAGTTTCCATATTTAATCTTTTTTATTTTATCTAATATTCAATTTACAAAACATTAATAAACAACTTTTCATATTTCATGTTTACACCTTTAAAAAAAATAAAACTTTATTTTACCTATATTAAATTTACCAAAAATTAATAAACAACTTTTCATATTTACTCTTTACACCTTTAAAAAAAATTGAAACTTCAAAAATCCATTGTTAAATGGTTTACACCTTTAAAGAAAAATTGAAACTTCAAAACTCCATTGTTGAATAGTTTACCCCTTTAAAAAAAAATTGAAACTTCAAAAGTCCTTTGTTGAATGGTTTACACCTTTAAAATAAACTTTAAACTTTTTTGTTTAAATAAATCATTATATTCTTATTAAAAAAACCTTTAAAAATTACAATACCATATAAATATTAAAATTCTTTTTAAATACATTTTATATTCATATATTAAAAAAAAACTTTACACTTTTGAAATAAACGTCAAACTTCTTTTTTAAACGAATATTTATACTCTGGTTAATATGTATATATTGTTAGATTTAAATTGCGGGTTTTCCTAATTACTTTAAACCCTAACCAAGATCTATTCCTTTGTAAGAAATTGAAAATAATGCACAGCGGAACTTATTGAAAATAATGCACAGCGGAAGTTACTTTCCATCTTCTAAAGCTCCTGGTCTTGACTTGAGTTGTTGGCTCTTGAATCCTTCCAAGAGCTTGCAATCCTTTTCTCTGGCAATCCTTGATAGAGTATCAAGTCTTCAAT
>APFE030306051.1:0-14151 GCA_000404065.3 Pinus taeda
TCCATCAGGCCACCGATTTTTGACGAGACCAACTTTGTCTATTGGAAGGTAAGGACCATAGCCTATCTTCAATCTCTTGGTACAGAAGTTTGGGATATTATAGAAACAAGATACACATTTCCATCAACACCTCCTATAGATGCGACCGAAAAGAAGCAGTATGAAATGAATGCAAAGGCTGTCAATACTCTATTAGGGAGTCTATCTCAATCTGAATTCGTCAAGATTATGCAGCTCAAAACCGCAAAAGAAATATGGGACAAGATCGTTCTGAGTGATGAAGGAGATGATCAGGTAAAACGAGCAAAACTGCAAATTCTTAGAATTCAATATGAAAGTCTCAGAATGTACATGATGAAAGTGAGGCTAACTATTTTCTACGTATAGATGAGATTGTAAATTGTATGAAAAACCTGGGTGAAGAAATAAAGGAAGTTGTTTTGGTGGAAAAAGTTCTAAGATCTTTGTCTCCTAAGTTTCATTCAAAAGTTTCTACTATTGAAGAAAAGGAGAATCTACAAAAGCTTACCATGTCACAGCTGCACGGAATTCTAACTGCCTACAAAATGAGAAAAGGGGTACCATCAGACAGAAGAGAAGCCGCATTCAAAGCCTCAGGAAAAGGAGATTATGATGGGTCCGAATATTTGTCTCAAGAAGAAGAATCAAACTTTGTCAAGAACCTTCAGCGGGGAACTGGAAGATTCAAAGGTAATCTGACTTTCAAATGCTTTGCTTGTGGAAGAGTTGGTCACTATGCTGCAAAGTGTCCTCATAAAGATAAACTAGAAAAAGGTAAGGAGCCTGTCAGATGGAACAGAAAACTGTATGTAAGTAAGAAGAGCTATTATACGCATGAAGATAGTGATGGATTTTCAATTAGTGATGAAGATGAACAAGGTAATGATAATAGACTCATGATGGCTTTTGAAGATGATGACTTCTTGGATGCTATAGATGAAAAGGACCTTATGAAGAAATTTCTAAACTTAAAATTTGTTTAGAAGAAAAGAATAGGATTATAGACTCTCTAACATGTCAACTTGCTGAAAGGGAAAAACATAATGAAAAGTTAGAATGTGAAATTGTGGGGCTTAGAAAAGATATTGAGAAAACAAAAGCTCTTAATCTTAAATTTTCTAAAGGTTCTGAAACTTTATATGAGATTATCAAAGTGCAGCGTTCTCCTTTAATCAAGACAGGTATTGGATATACTGAAGAAGAATCTCAAGCTCAGAAGCAAGCACAAAAGCCATCCACCTCCAAAAGTTATCTTGATGCTGCCAAGGGAAATGCATGGGTTGACAGTTGACAGCAAAAGCATAATACAGATCACCAGGTAAATCAGGGAAATCTACTTCAAGGATGAACAAAAGCTACAACCAACCATAGGTAAATCACTCAATTTACCTCAAGAAGGGATGACTATGGAAACTACAATCATTCGGTCGGTAGGTTTGATAATCGCAGAAATTTCTTCAATGGTCAATGTTTCTCTTTCCATAACTTTGGTCACAAAGCTGCTCAATGTGTTGCATATAAGACCATCATGACTAAAGAAGCTCAAAAACAAAGAAGTATGACTGGGATCATGAAAATGACCTACAATAACTTTTCTACTCTTGAAAATGAAATAGAATGTTCTATTTGTAACAACTTCGGTCATGAAGATTCTAAATGCAGGAGCAGGTTTCGACAGACAACTCAGAAGGAACAAGCCTCAAGTGCCAAAACATGGAGAATGAAAGAACCGCAACCAGAAAGATGTGGTATAGCCTTATATGCGGAAGGGCAGGAAAATAAATGGTACATCAACAGTGGATGTTCGAAACATATGACACGCGATAAAGAAAAACTTCAGTCCTATAGTGCCTTAGAAAAGGAGAAGAAGGTCTCATTTGGAAATGACACCCCTGCATTTATAAAAGGTAAAGGTTCTGTTCAGTTGAAAGAAAAGGTCAAGGTTGGAAATGTTATGTATGTTGATGGCTTAAAGCATATCTATTGAGTGTCAGTCAAATGTGCCATCAAGGAACTGAGGTAGTATTTCGATCAAATGGATGCATTGTTCGTGAGCTTGATACAGGAAAAACAGTGATCAAAGGCATAAGAACTCCAAATAATTTGTACATATTCAAGGAAGGACAACATCAATGCTATCTAAGAAAGAATGATGAACACTGGCTATGGCAAAGGATATTGGGGCATCTTAGCTTCTCTCAGATAAGGAAAGCATGAAGATATCAGGTGGTTCATGATCTTCTTGACATTAGAATTCCAGACAATCCAATATGCAAATCATGTCAGTTTGGTAAACAAACCAGAGCTACTTTTCCTTAAAAGGAAGGATCAACTAGCAGGCCACTTGAACTTGTCCATACTGATATATGTGGTCCAACTAGGACAAAGTCACCTAGAGGAGAAGAATACTTTATATTATTCATTGATGATTTTTCCAAGATGTGTTGGTTAGGACTTTTGAAGCATAAAGATGAAGCTTTCGAAAAGTTCAAATCATTCAAAGCTTTGGTGGAAAATGAAACAGATCGCAAAATCAAATGCCTCAGGTTTGACCAAGGAGGGGAATTTACCTCAGATGAATTTTTCGACTTTTGTGAAGAACATGGAATAAGAGGGGCATTTTCTGCTGCAAGGAATCCTCAACAAAATGTAGTGGAAAGGATGAACAGAACGGTTCAACAAATGGCTCGTGCTATGCTTGATGAATCTGGAACTCCCGCAACCTTCTAGGGTGAAGCCGCATTTGCTGCAGTTACTATTCTCAACAAGACAAATATCCGGGTAAACAACACTCAAACTCCTCATGAGCTTTGGTATGGTAAGATTCCCACGGTAAAATACTTCAAAAGTTTGGAAGCAAATGCTACATTAAAAGGACTGATGAAAATCTTGGCAAGTTTGAACCTAGAGATGATGAAGGCATTCTTCTTGGTTACTCTCCTCACAGCAAAGCATATAAGTGCTACAATAAAAGACTTGGAAAAATTATTGAAAGTATTGATGTAGTGATTGATGAGGAAGGAAATACTCCTAGGCAGGTAAGATCTGAAGCTTTTGAAGATGATGAGGACTATCCTTCAACATCAGATCAGATTCATGATGAAGAAGAAACCCATGAGGCACCAGAAGAACAAATAAGAATAGAGGAAAAGACTCCATCCAGGTATGTTCAGAAGAATCATCCAGAAACTCAAATCTTGGGGCAGAAAGAGGCAGGTGTACAAACAAGGAGAACCATTTTAGAAGCTTCAAGCTATCTAGGATTCCTCTCCTCTATCGAACCACAAAATGTAAAAGAGGCATGCCAAGATGAATGCTGGGTCAAGGCCATGGACGAAGAACTAGAACATATTGAAAGAAATAACACTTGGGAGCTGGTTCCTAGACCAAAAGATAAGAATGTCATTGGGACAAAGTGGATTTTCAAAAATAAGCTGAATGAAAATGGAGAGGTGGTTAGAAACAAGGCAAGACTTGTTTGTAAAGGATATGTGCAACAAGAAGGCATAGACTTTGAAGAAACCTTTGCACCAGTTGCTAGACTTGAGGCTATAAGAATGTTCCTTGCTCTCTCTAGCTTTCAGAAGTTCAAATTATTTCATATGGATGTAAAATCTGCATTTCTGAATGGAGATTTGAATGAAGAGGTATACATTGAGCAACCAGATGGGTTTATCCTTGGAAATGATCTAAATCTTGTATGCAAACTCAAAAAGGATCTTGATGGCCTTAAACAGGCTCCAAGGGCTTGGTATTTTCAGTTGGATGAATACCTTCATCAATAAGGTTTTGTAAAAGGGTCAACAGACAACAATCTATATATAAAAATTGACAATGATAAAATGCTAATACTTGTTGTATATGTTGATGATATCATCTTTGGCAGTAATGAATAATCCATGAGTCAAAACTTTGCTTTGGTGATGCAGAAAGAATTTGAAATGTCCCTGCTTGGTGAGCTCACATATTTTCTTGGTTTATAAGTTCAACAAAATAAAGACGGTATATTTCTATCACAAACCAATTATCTCAAGCAAATCTTGAAGAAATATGGGATGGAGGATTCAAAACCAGTATGTACTCCTACGGTAACAGGATGCAGCCTCAGCGCGAATGATGAATCAACAGTTGTACATCAACCAACCTATAGATCCATGGTTGGTAGTCTACTCTATCTAACAGGTACCCGACCAGACATTATGCATGCAGTAGGGATAGTTGGAAGGTTTCAGGCAAATCCAAAGGAAACTCATCTTCAGGCAGTAAAGAGAATTTTCAAATATCTTCAAGGGACTCAAAACTATGGTTTATGGTATCCGAGAGATACAGATCTCACGCCTCATGCATATACAGATGCAGATTGGGTAGGTAGCGTGGATGACAGGAAAATCACTAGTGGTGGTGCATTCTTCATGGGTCCTAGACTAGTATCATGGTTCAGCAAGAAACAAAGTTCCATTGCATTGTCTACAGCTGAAGCAGAATATGTAGCTGCTGCATCTTGCTGCACACAACTCCTTTGGATGATGTAAACATTGCAATATCTTCAAATCACTTGCACTCCACCCATTTCCATTTTTTGTGAAAATACAAGTGCAATCAACATTTCAAAGAATCCTATCATGCATTCAAAGACTAAGCACATTCCTATCAAGTATCATTTTCTCCAGGAACAAGTGCTTGAACAAAAGGTTAAATTGGAGTATGTTCCATCTAAAGAACAAGTTACTGATATACTCACCAAACCACTGCCCAGGGAGAAATTTGAATACCTCAGACAGAAGCTGGGGGTAGTTGATGCATCATCTTGCTGTTGAAACCTGTCTGTCTCAGAGAAATGTGGTTGTACGTTAGTTGCATGAGGAGGATCCACGTACATATGCCAATTTATGCAGATACAGTTGCGTATATGGTGGTTTGAAGGAAATCAGTGGACACTGACTCTGGTTGAAGAGAGTCTGATATAGGTCTCACAGAGACCATCTGGCACAGGTTCAGGGGGAGCAGATATACTTCTAATAAAGCATTGTTGGAATTACCTTAGAATCTCTTGGTTCGTGTACACAAGCTGTTTTGGTTTCAGGTGGATAAGGGCAGAAGGAGAACAAAAGGAGAACATGGTTGTTGCTCTGAATAGTGATTGAAAAATGCTGCTGATATTGGTTATTGGTGACTTTTATAGTCTTGTTCTAAATTTTTCGTCTCTATGTCATGTATATCTTTTATTTTCAAGGTCATGTAATGGCCTATTTTGGTTTCCGCACTATGCCTGGGATGAATGATGTAATGTACTTGGTCGTCATATGTAAACTTCTGATGTATCCTCACTTGTTTGGGTGGATGATCCCCACTTGGTTGGGTGACTAGAGTCTTTTGATAGGAAGGTCTTTTTATGATGTATATGTCATTGTTCTTCTTGAATAACATCTTTTTTCAGATCTTGCCTACAGTCAGGGGGAGCATGGCCAGCACAACAGAGCAGAGATTTCAGCATGTACTCAGGGGGAGCATAACCCTTTGCCCTTGATGACAAAGGGGGAGAATGACTTTGAGGATCTTGGGGTTGCCATCAAGTCGAAAGGGGGAGATTGTTGGCATTATGACACAGGTTTGGCGCTATGACACAGGTGTTGTCCTTGATGGCAACTCACTCTGGTGACAGATCTCAATTCAGGCTCTCAGAATGAAGGAAAATATATATACACAGGTTAATCTTGACCAAGCCGCGTATACACGCAGTTTAGACGTTCCAAAGACGCGTATGCGTATACACGCACTTTCATGCAGACAAAAGCGCATACATGTGGGAAAGGTTATATTTGGTTCATGGTATTTAGTCCGACATATTTTAACCTATGGTTTTGGTCCGTGGTATTGCTTCTAAAGTATTGAACCCAGGTATTGGGTCCCTAGTTTTGGTTTTTCATGGTTTTGGACCATGGTTTGAGTAAGGCCAGTTTGTAAAAGGGGAAGGAGGCCATTTGGAAAAGGCATCGATTGAAGAATTGAATATATTAAAAAGAGAAAGATCTGGAACACTGGTGATTGGTTATGGTGCATTGCTGGATGTGAATCAAGGAGGAACCTGAACACTATAAGATGGATAAGTTCTATTCATGGGTAAAATCTCAAAGTTTGAATAGTAGTATCTTTGTTTGATTGTGATCTATTGTATTTGATGCATGAATTGATCTATGAATTTGAAAATTTGGGTATAATTAATGCTTGAATACTTGAAAAGGGAAATCTGTCTTTCATAGATCTGTACGCAGGTTCGGCACAGCAAAGACGCATATACACGCAGGTTCAGTAAGTCACAGAAGCGTATATGCAGGTTGGCAGTGATACAGGTGTGTATGTACGCCGGCTTCAGCATAGCAAAGTAGCGTGTGTTTCATGAAATATGCTTTAGTTGCTTCCGGTTATTGCTGCAGTGTTCTGGGTTCAGATTCGATGTCTTGTTACTATTACTGTTTTCTGGTTATAGCATTCTGAGAAGTATTTGGTTGATTCTATATTGGGTTGTACAAAAGAGATTGATTATTGCAGATATACTTGATGTATGATTGATGTTGCTCATGGATCCAGTCTGAAAATTGATGAAACGTGGTCCTTGAAGAAAGAGAAGGTTGAAGCCTTCTACAAGTAGTAACCTACGTACTAGTACATCCGCTAGTACAAGAACTAAAGGGGGTTGTAGCTCCCTTCCAGGAGAAGCTGGAGAACGAGAGAGAGTTGTAGCCCTCTGCAGGTTGTAGCCTACGTACTGGTAAAGGACTGCACCAGTACAGAATCTTTGTGAAAAGAAGTTTCTAATTGAAAGAAGAAAGAGACAGATTGTAGTAGGTGGTTTTCACCCACATTGGGTTTCCACCTTATATCTTGTGTTCTTGTGTGTGATTGTCTTCTAATCTATTTTACTGTTCCTGGTTACTGCTTATATGATGCACAGATTAATGATCAACATCTATAGAATTAATTAAATTATAAGTCTGCATGGTATACGTTGGTTTCCTTGTCTGTAGTTGCGTATATACGCGGTTTGCACTAACTGAAGTAGCATATATGATCTGGGTGTGAAAAGAAAATTAATTGACTTAATAATACTGATTCACCCCCCCTCTCAGTATTATTTCCAACAAAAATTTATGAAAAAATTAAAAGAAAAGTTATAAGAGTCTTAAAGGAATAAAAATGGCCTAACAAGCTGTAGAATTCCAAAGGGCATACTTTTATGCCCGAATATTAGAATGATGCAAATAGATAGTCAATAGAAACCTATTGATGAGGTGGATATTTTTGAAAAACTAGAATTTTTAATTGGATGATATTTGTTAAGAAAATTGCATAAGAAGGAAACAAAGTTTGGAAAATAATCATTTGAGTCCAATTAAAACTTCTAAAGGACATAAATTTTAGTGTAATTATTAGAATTTGATAAGTGAGTAGTCAATAGAGAGCTATTGAATAGTAGAACACATTGGTAAACCCATAATTTAAATTTGGGTAGGAATTTTAAAATAAAAATTATTCGAAACGTATAGGATTACAATAGGATCATTATGATTTTGAATAGGACTATAACCATTCAAGCGTGGTTTTGGGTTTAGTTACTAGTATACTAGATAAGGGAGAATGGACAGTGACTAATATAAAATTTTATAATGATGGCACTGAATTAATATTGTAATAATAATCAATATGGTTATATATGTCAAGGTAATACTGACAAGGTTTCAAATAGTATGGAATTGGAAAATGGCATCCAATATAACATGACAATATATGTAGGTACAACTATGCTATAAATAGTAATATAAGACACATGTGGCTGGTAAAATATAAATGACTAATGGGAAAGACCATAAGAGGATAACATGCTCTTGATTCCATGATATGTAGGAAAATTGAGTAGGAGAATATCTTTAACCTTCATCTTTCTTCTTTGTCATAAAATATTAAATGTGATGTATAAGATTGTGTGTTGTATGGGCACATATGTCTGTGATATATGAATATGTGTTAGGTGATTGTATGCTAATTAATAGGGAAATTCTATAATATTTATGTTATAGTTGATATATGAAGATAAGCATGGTTGTTGTGTTGCTAATGATGCGGTTGTTCAGGACAACAACTATATGGAGCACAAGCCTTATAGGTCTGCCATTTTATTTTATGTGAAAAACTTGGCAAGATGGATCACCTGAGTGACTATTGGTCAGTGAAGGGGATTCCTTAGCTTGGAAGGGTGATTATGATAATAAAGACTTGATTTAATTGAATCTTTTATATGTTGGAGAGTAAAGAGGAATGTTTAAGGGCATGGAGGGTACCTAAAGACCCCAAAAAATAAGTAGGGACTCCTAGAGACACAATCTTTGGAACATCCCTATTTGGTAGTGAGCCACCCTGGCAGGACACCTAAGGGAGCAGTGAGTGTGGTGAAAGGGTGCACCACTTAGGTGTAGGCTAATGGCGGGGCATGAATCCTAGGTTGGAGGTCATTTTGGTTTGGAACCTTGGCCGATGGAGGGTACTGAGTATGTAACTAGTGATAGGAAAGTAGATGCCTCATGAAGTAAATATTATATATACTCATACATATAAGTATTGATTCCATTTTCATATCTTATTATTTAGTGTTGTGAATATATGAATTATGAATTGTAATTCTTAAGAATAGAATACTCATGAATAAACTAGTGAATTTATTAGGCATGCTTAAAGAAATTATTATCAACTATTGTAAGTCCTAGATCATATATCTTAAGGAATTATCACAACATAATTTATGGGTTTGGTAAATATATATTGAGAATGTTGTTTCATGCCCCGAGATGGAAGGTTAAGACTATGGAAAATTTTTTGTAGTGTTGGCATTAATGTCAACAAGAAATAAATGGTGTAATGTGGCTTGTGTACAATCGATGTAAATTGGTTTTATGCTTCATCATTGTATTGAGAGTTGGTGCTAATGGTCTGAAGTTGAGCTGTTGTTCTTGGTGATGTTAAAATTTTGAACTTTGTGTACACCAAAATATATGTGATTCTTGAGTGAGCATAACATGTACATATGTGACTATCCTTAAGTAGAAGTGCATATACAATCCCGTGCACAAAAAAACCATGGTATTTTTTCGTAGTGATGTACTGCGGTAATCACTCCAATATGCTTGTGTGCTTTAGAGGTCATAAAAAATGCATGGTTAAGTTTGAAAATATTTTTCATTCATTGAATATTATGGTGGATCAAGTCAAAGAGAAATATTCATTATACCAAACCAGATCAATAGTGCATGAACATAGGTGATTGATTCTCCATTTCTTTATGTAGTTATTGTTTAATCATTCCATAAAATTATTTATATGAGAAATATTTGTAAAGGAGAGGTTTTCTCTATAGAGAGTGTGAGGAATTGTAATGCATTGAGAGAAAATTGTGAGAGGATGTTTCTTTACAATGCATGTAGAAGCTTGTTGAAGAAGGTCAAAATTATTTTAGATATATTTGTGCATGTTTCAATCAGTGTTTTATGCAAGATGTGAAGAAAGTGCTAAAGAGTTGTCTCCATCATACATATTTTACTAAGGAATTTGAAAGAGGTAACTAAAGCGGATTTTACAAACTTTATAAGTATTTGATATATGTTGTTTCTTCTATCAATCTAGACATATATTTTCCTTGTATTTGCATATATTTTTTAGAATTATAATTGCAATGGTTGAGGCCTTAAGCAAGTGGGGGCTTGTTAAATTATTGAAAGTGGCCAACAAAATCTATATAGAGGAGTGGTTGGTCCTAGCTAGTTGGGGCTAGCATATCAATGCCAAAGAGAAGATTGATAAATAACATAAGAGAAGAATCAAAGTAGTACATTGGTTTTATTCCTCTAGAGGGTTTCCACCTAATATATTGGTGTTCTTGTGTTGTGATGTTTGTGCTATCATTGTTGTATCTTTTCATCCATTACATTAAATTTTAGAAAGCCATACTATTGTTTAATGTTTATACAATACTGAATCACCCCCCTCTCAGTATTGCTTGATCCCATCAATTGGTATCAGAGCCAACTCGTCCAAGTGTATCTTAACCGCTAGAAGGAGACCAAAAGGTGATCATGGCCTTTGAAGAATCCAAAGTTCCTATTTTTGATGGAGAAAACTATGTTGTATGGAAACTAAATATGGAGGCATATCTGATCAATTTGGGTGTTGATGTCTGGGCAACTATTGTGTCAATTTATGCAGTTTCTGTTACTATTCCTATAGATCCTGATAATGTGAAGGCCAAAAATGCCATTATGTCTAGACTCAATGAGAAAGAGCTCATTAAGCTAATGCACTGCAAGTTAGAAAAGGATGTCTAGGAAAAGCTTTAGAATAGAGCTTATGAAGGAAATGAAAAATTGAAGAAGGACAAGTTTGAAACCTATAGAATGAGGTTCGAGAGCTTGAAAATTAGAGAGGATGAAAATATTGGAGAATAATTCCTTAGAGTTGAGAAAGTTGCAAACATGATCAAGGGTATAGATGACAAGCTCGAAGATGAAGTGGTCACTCAAAAGATCCTAAGGTCCCTACCAATTAGGTTTAATGCAAAATTTTTATCCATTGAAGAAATGAAAGACTTGAGTTCCCTCCTTATAGAAATGCAAGTTTTCCTTTCCTCCTTGCATGTAGGGTCAAATTGTAGCTCCAAGTGCTATAATCAAAACCTGCACACGTGACTAAAAAAAGCAAATGATTCACAAAATATGTTGGGTGATTTAATTGTTAGTTAAATCCTTGTCATTTAATTTTTTTGGTCGGGGTTTCGTAAACTAATGAGGTATACCTGTACTAAATGTACTAAGTGGTTATCTTTTAGATTAGATTAATCTAATGCAATTCAAAAAAAAAAAATCAATCTAATTCGAATCAAACCAAACCAAATATAAATAAATTGAAATCACACTTGCATAAAGGAAATAACACATGCTTGGAATTGAAATCACACTTGCAGAATTGAAACCACACCACACTTGCATAATTGAAATCACACCACACTTGCATAATTGAAATCCCACCATACTTGAATAATTGAAATCACACCTGTTGGAAAGTAAATCATGCTGACAGAAATGAAATCACACTTGCATGAAAAGAAATGAAATAAAACAAATGCACTATGTTACCAATATGTGGAAAGATGTGAAAACTGTGGTTGATAGTGTCCCTCCATTCCTCAGCGAGCACACTAAACAAACTATCACATCTTGGAGATCAAAGTGGTAGTATGAATTTCATAAAGATGAAGTTACAATATATCACAATAATTCTTTATCCTCACTTTACAAATTACATGGATGGAACTTGGAACCTCCAACTAGCAACTATCACTAACAACAACACTAACTAGTTACAATTGACAACTGACAACCCTTTGTATGAAGGGTGCACTCTTACTTATACAAAAATTAAGGATATCTATACAATAAATATAGATCCTTAGATCTCTCCTAAATCCAAATTTATCTCTTGTGGTTACAACTAATCTCCAAAATCCTCTCATCCATGATTCTTCTCCTTTGAATGTGCATAGTTAATGATCCACATTTTCTACAATTATTCCACAATTCTTCATGAGTTGGAATTTGAAATTCGAATTTGTGGTTGGGTGGCCAAGTAGGACCCTTTAGAATATCCAAGTAGGCCTACAATATCACAAAACTCATAACACTTTTAGATATATATGAAAATATGTTAATTTCCTAGCATTTAATCACAAATTCAATTATAATATTTAAAATCAATGACTTGGAAAATAATAATGATAAACCCATGTAATGATGAAAATGGTTACTTAATATAAGGTTATGGGGCTATAGAGTTACGGAATGAGGGTAAAATGATGGAAATGAAGGTGAAAGTGGATGACATTTTGGAGACCCAACAAAAACCAAGTAGAATAGTCTAACATTCATATTCAATGAATCAACAAGGCCTTGAAATACATGAGTGAAAATATAACACGACCATGGAAAATTTTAGGGGCCAATATTCGCAGGTGGGCTAATTTTACACGACTTTTCCACAAAAGATATTCACCGATTTTCATTTTTTTATAAAAATGATTTGCCCAAATTTTACAACACAATTATTTTACCTTAAAAATCACCAACATTATATAGAGACTATATATAAAATCACTATAAATCTGAATAGTTTTACAAATATATCAATAAAAAAATTTAAAATTTGCATATTATGGACTAGTGAGATTCGCCAATGTTTTTAAACTTCAAGATAATTTTTCATCCTTAAATTTTTCCTTGAACATGAAAAAAGTAGGAAAACAAGATACTCATTGTATTAATAAAAATAGGAGAGATTTTGCGACCATAAATGGTCGTTGATCTTGTAGAAGTCTCCCCAAGTTGACTTGTCCTTCCTTGTCACAAAGCACACTTCAATGCCAACACTAATGCATGAAGATGATGACTCCTTTAGGTTCTGTTGTGGCCAGCAACACCCCCCCCCCCCCCCCCCCTTTTTCATTTAAATGTTTGTCCAAAATACTAAATGAAGGGGGGCCCTTATTTTAATTTTGAGAAAAATCAAGTTTTCCTTTCTTCCAAATAAGGTTACCATCGTAAGCTTAGAGAAGTCCTTCGAATATTTTTTTAACCTAAGTCTACGATAAGGTAAAGGTCTTTAAAAATTGCATTACAACAAGGATAGGAAATTCCTTCATTCCCTTATAATATTGGTATGCGCAAGACCCCCATGTTAAGCCTAACGTCGCATCGCAGTAAAGTAATGCTCATAAGGAAAAACCTCAAGATCTGCCGATCTGTGATAACACCGATTGCAAGATCGCATATCGCAAAAGTAAACTGGAAATACTTGACAAACATCAAACTTCTGCGACCTGCGATGTTGCGATTGCCGCGATGGCACAATCTGCAATCTTGCGATTTGTGATTAGCGCGACTTGCGATGGCACGATCTTCAATGTAACGTAAGCAAATCATGAATCATTTAATCACGAATCCTTCGGGCGCACCATTCAAAGAAAAGCCACTTACCATAACCTGACCCCAAATCATGCGCTTTTAATGATAGTAAATGGATTAGTTGTCAGTTATTAAATGAAATGAAGACGCGTGCTTTTGTAAATAATTATTTCACGTAAAGTGGCATATTTGGTATATCTGTTGCATTTAAAACTCTCCCATCACCTTTCTCAATCACTCATTTCCACCTCGGTCATAATCTGCAGGAACTAAGAGTTAAGAAGATTCAAAGTTGAACGCAGGAGCAAATGGGAAAGAAACATAAAGCCCAAGGCTTCGAGACGAAGGAAAAGACGAAGGAGATGGCGCCCTTGTATACAGACACTGCATGCAATAGTGACGCGGGAATTTTGACCTGGGAAGGCATGTATAGGCTGCTGGAGGAAGAAAATCCTAAAGTAATGAAGGTTGATAGGGTTGTGGACTCACAAAACTCTTCCGAGGCATCCTTAGAGGAGCTGGCATGTTCATTTCTTCACCGAATAGCAGCTAGACCCAAAATTTTGCCGTATACAGATATGATCAGGTGGATACTTGACAATGCAGAGTTACAAGGTAGACAATTCAAAGTTCAGGGACATGGGCTCATAGGATCATTCGCCGCGCAAGACTTAAAGCTTATGTATCATCTTCCTGAGCCTCAGAAGACCTACAACGCGCAATTTGTCAAGAGATTTGCAGCAGAGAACCCAAACCTAGCAGAAACCACTAAAGAATGGACCAGAAGAGAGGAGCCGCTAAAAAAGGACAAAAACGGTATGTACAGCACTGGTTCCCTCACCTCTCCGTATTATTTTGTTGCGGCCATGCTTTGCAGGCTGTTTGGGATGCCAGACATAAATAAATTTTTGTCTGAATGGCTACCACTCATAGACGCTTCCAAAAACGCCGATATCGTGGATTGGGCCAAGATATTTTATGATAACATATACACTGCTGTTATGAATTACCGGTCTAAGAGATCCTTGTCTCAAAGGGTCTATCCTCCTTTTTATCTATCTGCTTATATTATGGATTCTATTTGCTATGTATCTAAATTCCCCACTATGGGTTGGAAATGGACTACCCAGGA